>VMDO01003317.1:0-145914 GCA_007922755.1 Pedetes capensis
AACATTTAATTACCAGTATATACTAAGGAAGGCATGTTCACAAATTATCTTATTTACTCGTATATATGTGTACACATATATGTATATATACACGCACACACATATGTATACATATCTTTCCTCTCCACAGTTTTATAAGGAAAGTACCTTATCTGTCTTTTTCACCATTTCTCTTTCCATTCCCTTGGGCAGTACTTGGCACCTAACTGGTGTTCAATAATTTGTTAAAGAAATGAATAAGCAAAGCAGCAAACCACATAAAATATAAGCAATGTATCTTCACATATAAAAAAAAATGCAGTGTGAAAGAGTACTGAAAGTTAGAAAGGTTGCAGACAGATGAATAGAAGAAACTGGATTCTATCCCGAGATTGCCTGGTTCTTTTTAGAACAGGTAAGTTATGGGAGAAGGGCTTGGCAATCCACTCCCAAGGCAATCCTGAAGCACTCAGCCATTGAAAACCCTATGAGGGTCGCTATGAGTCGGATACCGACTCGACGGCACCTAACAACAACAACAACAAAGTTATTACTGATCCCAACAGAGTACAGTAGATACAAGGCTATAGTATGAATGTTACTGTCATGTGTCCCAAAGTTTCCTAAAAATGGAAGTTCCTCTTTACCACTGCCATTTTGTCTCATTATTATTTAAAATGAACGATATTATGGTTAAAAACCCAAGTACATTTGTGCAGTTAAAATACTCCAACAAAAAACAAACAAAAATACAAAAATATCCTAACAACTTTTAGGTCAAAAATAATGATAAACACCTGCCTTAAAATTAGAATAGAAAAGGCTTTATTTGGTTTAGTGGCAGTATGTATTCAATGACTCCTCTTTAAGTTATACCTCTAAATGTCACAAAGCACACGAAGTTCCAAACAGTACCGTCAATACTTTACATACCAAATCTATCACATTAAAGCGTTATGATATTCTCCATAAGTTTCCAAAAAACTTCTTTACTTCATAAATTAAACTCCACCAGTTCTACTAAATAAAATGCCTTAGAAATACATACATATTCTGTCTAAATAGATTTTTCTCTTGCAACACAGTAAGCTTAGCCAAAAAAATTTTTTAAGATTTAAAAAACCTGATTCTTCCAAAAAGTTCAACCAACCTTTTTACCACAATTAAACTCATTTTCAGGCTTTCAACATTATTCTATGATAAAAATGCATAAGAAACTTTTAACTTTTTAAAGCTTCAATGAAACAATTTTCATGAAGATAAATACTAGCAGTATTCTACCACCTATCTTTGCCTTCTCTTTAAACATTCACAGAGCACAGGGAGTATACTACTAACTGCAGGCTGCCTTGAAAGAGAAGGAAAAAGGACTGAGTGGTTGATCTTGTGGAAATGATTGAAGGTGACACTTGCAGTACTTTTTTTAAGGGAACAAGCAGAGGGGACCTCTTGTTTGTCCAGGCTTTTGGCTTCATAACTGGCTTTATGCTGGGGAAAATTATACCCTCTTTAGTCAGAAATGAGTTCTCAAGCAGGAAGAGAAAACTGGAAAGAAGCAGAAGGCAGGGTGCCTCTGATGGCGGGCAAAGTGACTGGGAAAGAAGAGGGCCATACCTGGTTCACAGCATCCGTGGTGATGGTGGTCAGTCTGACAGTATTTGTCCCTTAAAGGCATTTTCAGTGGGTGCGACCTACTTTCCTTTCACTGTGAGAAGCTCTTCATTGCGGCTCGGCTGTGGAGAGAAGCACAACCCCGTCACTCACCCCAAACTTCCTGGGGGGGCTCGAGCTGCGATTTCCAGACGCGTTCTCCTCGCGCGCCCTCCCTGCGCCTTCCCTCCACCGGCCCGCAGGGTCCCTCTCCAAAAAGAAAATGACGCACGAACGCGCCGCAGCCCGAATTCCCCGCACAGGTTCATCGCCCTACCCGGAAACGGAGCCCCTGGCGCGCAGCGCTGCGCTGCGCACGGCGAAGGCCCGGCCGGCGGCGAGGACGCCGACTGGAGCGCGCGGCGCGGCGCGGGGGGCGCGGGGCGCGGCGGGCACGGCCCGGCTCCCGGACGCCCGAGGTGCGGCTCCCGCCCGGGGGCGGCCCACGCCGCGCCCTCCCGCCACGCACGTGCGCTGGGGTCTCCCCAGCGCAGCCCGCGTCCCCACCCCCGAGCGCGCCCAACTTCTCACCTCCGGAGGCCGGCGGGCGCGCGGAAGTCACACACTCAGGCTGCCGCGGGACAGCCCGGCGTGGGACAGCGGCTGCGGGGGTCCCCACCTGGCGCGACCGCCGCGGACCGCGCGAAGGGGAGCGGAGCTCGGCCCGACGCGCTCCCAAAGAGTCCCCACCGGCGCTGACGCGGAAGCGCCACAGCTCACCACGTCCCTCCGCGGACCGAGGCAGCGGCGGCGGCGGTGGTGGCGGCTCGCGGCGTCCCTCCGCACTGTGGGGCCGGGCGGACGGTGTGCGGGCGCAGGCAGTTGACAGGAGACTCCGCCGGGCAGCAGCTGCCGCAGCCGCCGAAGGAGCCGGAACCGGCGCGCACAGGACCCCAGGCGCCCCTTGCCGGGGCAACGGCTGCCGCCGCCGCAGCCCGGCTCCCCTCAGCGCCGCTCCACCTGCAACGGTCCCTCAGGCTTTGGAGAGGGGCGGGGAGGAGCGGGGACTCCCCCCGCCTCGGCCCCTCCCGGCGGTAGCTGCTGTTCCAGGAAACTTTATTAAGTTAGGCTCTCTCTTTCTTGGTCGCCCCGTCTCCGGAGAGCTCGAGCGACCGCCGCGGAGCGCGTAGGAAGGGGGAAGCAGAGAGTCTCCGGCAGCGACAGGGAGCGACTGACTGACCCCGGACGGAGATGGGGCGAGGGCAGGAAGTGACAAGCGCACGGAGTAGGTGGGGGGAGTCTGGCCGGCACGCCCGGCAGCGCCGCGCGCATGCGCCCGGTCGGCGCCCCCGCCTGTGGGGAGGCGACGCGAGGGGCCGAGCCGGGGCAGGCGGCTGCGGTCAGAGCCTCGGGCAGGCCGCTCGAGCGCGCGTCCTCCCGCTGGCCCGGGGCTGCGCGCTCGCGGCGAGGTGTGAGGCCCCGCGGCGTGCGTTCGCGCCGAGGCTCGGGCTGCTGGGCAACCAGACTGTTGCTCTGGCTGTCGTCCCTCGGCGGAACCAAAGCTGGAAGGGTTGGAAAAGCACGGGAAGAGCTGTAGGCTGGGGCTTGGTAGTGGTGATTCGCCATGGGTGTGAGTGCGTATAGAAATGGCAGAAGTCAACTTTTGCTCTTTTCTAGCCGACAGTTGTGGAAGTGTGCCAGCCAGAACTTGGGAGGGGTCTTCGTCAGCCCGTTTGGAGGGAAGCAGCCTGCTGGCCGCAGATCAGTATTTATTCCTGCAGCGCTCTGTTGCTGCGACCCGAAAGTGAAGTTGGCTCGCTTGACCCAGTGCGCACTTTCCCTCTTATGCTTCCCCGCTTCCTGCTTGGAAAATCCCCTAAAATTGAGGACTTCTGTCAAGTTTGCAAACCCAGGGCTAACCCAGGGCTTCTTCTGTGGCAGGGATCCGCTGCCCCTGCCTTCCCCCGCCCAACTCGGAGAAGGGAATTCTTGCCCTTAGTAACTTCATGCAAGTAGGTGTCAGGAAATTTTAAGAGAAAAATAAGCCCATGTGCCCTGTTTTATCTTCCCTCCTCAAGATCACTGAAAACTTTTAGTAGTCGACCTTAAGATGAAAATAAACTGTTAATTTGCTGGGTACTGAAAAAGTAAAGTGTAGTACATAGGCTCTGTGGTTTGGGAAGAGAAAAATGGTTACCAAAATCCGTTTTCAAAATCCAGCCTGACATGGTGGTGCACACATTTAATCCCAGCAGTTGGGAGGCTGAGGCAGGAGGATAGCGAGTTGGAGGCTAGCCTGGGCTACGTGAGACCCTGTGTCTAAAAACCATGGCCTGGGGAAGTAGTATGCGCAAGGACCTGAATTCGAACCACAGCGCTGAAAATTTTTTTTTAACCCAAAAGAGAGCTTATAAAAGGATAGAGTTGTTATTACAAAAATGCTGAGTGGAGCATTTTTTACGTATAGATATGGACTTAATCTTGAGAGGATTGTAGCAGCTTAATTATGGGAGTGAAAAGAAAGACATGGAAAAATGGTCTACACCCACACTAACCAGCCATATGAATAGTATGTATGATTTTCTCTCTCCCGTTGTCAAGAAGCATCACCCAACATTAAACTGAAATACAATAAAATGCCACAGATTATAAATCAATGTGCAATAAATTCTAATACCTCTATGATGTTTGTTACACAACCAACAAGTCATTTTGTGTAATATTTAGTTGTATGGAAGATGCTTAAGCTAAAAGATTAAGCATTTTTAATGTAATGCAATAATAATGCAATAACAATGGGAATTATACGATTTTTTTTTCTTTATGCTTTTGTGTACTTTGCAAAATTTCTGAATTAAGCATATAAAACTTAGAAAAGTTAACGGTCAGTAGAAGGCTGTAATAATGTGAAAATGCTATAGAATAGTAAAGCACAAAGCAAGATACAAAATCACATTTACTTTATAAATGCCACCCAAAAAAAGTTACAAATATTTGCTGATTAGGTATGAGTAAAAGAAATTGGTGAGTAAATATAGTATTACAAATAACACTCCAATGCAAAGTGGTCACTACATAAGGGTCCTCAGAATTGTGTGCTAACCAGAATAAGTTTTATGCAATCTTTGAAAAATTAGTATTAGAGACAATATTGAAATATTCATGTGGAGCCCAACAACAAATGTTAAACACTGGATCCTAGAATTGTAAAGATGAAAATAAACCGTAGTTATTTTATAGCTAAGAAAACAGATCCAGAGGGATTTAGTGATGTGCTTGAGTTCAGTCAGTAACAGAACTGGGTTCAGGATCTACATAACTCCCTACTATAATGTAATGACAATACCAACATCTGAGTTCTATTGAGTAGTTAATATAAGTTCAAGTATTAGCCCATTTAAACCTACCAACAATCCAATGAGGTTTTGCTATTTTTCATTCCACAGGTAGGGAAACTGTAGCTAAAAGATAATTTATCAAGGTTGCAACTGAGAGGCATTGAACCAGTATTTGAACCCAAGCAGTTTGGCTCTGGAACTCATGAATTTAGCCATTATGCTGTATTGCCTTCACTATATTATAGCTGTTTGGGATTACATTGTTTGTAGAAGATGAACCAGTAGATCCTGCCAATTGTGAGCGGTATTACGTATTAAAATAAAATGTACAAGTTCATGAAGAAGAGAAGGAGTTGCTAAATCCCAAAAATGTAATTGAAATTTCACAGGGTTCTAGAATTTAAAAGAAACTTTGGGTATAATCTAGAATTATCACTCTTCCTCAAAACAATTTGCACAAACCATCCCAGAAAAAATCTACTTTCTCTTTCATTACTCACTGCAACACCTGGGTAACACATTGTTATGGTTTGAATATGAAACATCCCACACAGGCTCAAGTGTTGAAGGCTTGGTCACTACTTGGTGGTGCTATTTTATGAGGTGTAGAAGCCTTGGGATGTGGGGCCCAACTGAGGGAAATAGATCACTGGAGGTATGACTTTGAAAGTTATGTCTGGTTCCTGGTTCCTTCTTTCTCTGCTTCCTGTCTGCCATGAGGTGAACAGTCTCTACTACATGTTCCTCCTTCCATGATGTTCTGCTTAACCATAGACCCAGAGTCAACAGCCAAGGACTATGGACTAAAACCTCTGAAACCACGAGCTCAAAGAAATCTTTCCCCTCTTCAAGTGTTTGTGTCAGGTGTTTAGTCACATCATTGAAAGTCTAATACATTATTATAGCATTACTGTGTGTGTATGTGTGTGTTTTGAGATGGGGTCTCTTTGTGTACACCAGGCTGGCCTCAAACTGGCAATCCTCCCACCTCAGCCACCTGAGTGCAGAGATTATAAGTATGTGCCATCAGTCTCAGCTAGAATTACTTTTTGATCCTTAAAAGTCTAGTAAGTACATCCTAATGACTAAACCTAAGTCTATGATTTAAAGTTATTCTTTATTATACTTGAAGTGACACAACTATCACATTCATGTGCATATATGTTTTTGTGTGTATATATATGTACACATTCACACACCTATATATAATATATATATATATATAAAATTGCAGCATAGCAAGCCACCTGTAATTAACAGCTTTAAGCCATTGTATATGCCCTCAACACTGTAGATCAGTACAGAGGCCTGCCTTCATCTGGAGCCACACAGTTGCAGCTGGTGTTGACTGTTCACCTCTCTTCTTAAGAGGGAGACTTTCATCCTCAAGAATAGCTTGGGCTTCCTCATGTGGTGAAAGCTACATGACCTCTTGAGGCCCTAAGCTCAGAAGTTATATGACATCTGGTCCACCACATGCTATTAATCAAGGGTCAAAAGGCTAGGCCAGATTCAGGAACCAGGGAGATAGACTTCCCCTCTTGATTAAGGGAGGAGCAGCAAAGTCATATGCAAAGGAATACATAGGCTTTTTTATTTTTATTTTTGGTACCTAGGGGTTGGACCCAGGGCCTCACACATATTTTGCAAGTGCTGTACCCCTGGGCTGCACTCCCAACTCCCCCTGCTTCCTTTGAGTCAGGGTCTCACTAAGTTATGCAGTCTGCTTTTGGCCTCAAACTAATGATCCTCCTGTGTGTGCCTCCTAAACCACTGGGATTACAGGCACGCACCACCACTCCCAGCTCAAATCTATTCTTTAAACTGACAGTGGGTGCCAATTTGGTGCCCTTCTGTAGGAAAACTTTGGTGATTCCTTAACTTTTCTCACTGGACTTATTTTTCTCATTTTCTTGCTGTCTTTAAGATCCATTCTTGGTTTCCCATCTGTTCTAGACAGCTCCCACTAAAACGTCATAAAAATCCAACATCAGGTGGAAGCAGTTATAGTTCCTATAGGACTTATATACTCTGGTGCAGATTTTTCTAGCTTTAATTATAATGTAGCATTTTACAGTGCATAAGTAAATCCACTATTGTGTTCATATTGAGTGATGAGTGCAGAGAATTTAGAAAGGGGAGTGGAGAAATTGATTTAGAACTATTGATCTATTATCAATTACATAGAACTGAGCACTTAAGTATGGTGCAAATAAAAAGATAAAAAAGATAATGCTTTACCTAAGATGCTTATTCTCAGGAGGGTAGGGAACAGGATGTGACTGGGTTGCTGTCCTGAGGATAAACTGCCATAAGCTGCCTCCTGTGAAACCCTTGTGGACTCCATTGCTAGTGCAAAGGCACAGTTAGCTTTTGCTGGCCAGGTGACAAAATGATGGATGCATTCACCATTCTACTTTGAAGGCACCAAACATTTTACAGATATTTCCTTCAAATGCATTTCATATATCATTTAAGTTGAATTGCATGAAAAGTTCTTTTTATTATAGTGGAGGTTTTTTTACAAGTAAATCTGTATTATCTAATAATTACAGCTAATTATAAATTTATCACTAAATTCAGAATACTAAGGGCTATATATTTTTCACTGAATGCTTACAAAAATACTGGGATGGATATTATTCCACTTTACAAATAAACAGATAATTAATGTCTAAGGTAGGAATTAATCCTAGTTCTGAGTCCACAGTCTGATTCCTGAAATTTTATCTCCTGCTCAGATCTGTCCCTGGAGCCTCTAAGTTATACTTCTAACTGCCTGTGAGACAGATCACTTGAACTTCCCCAGGCATCTCAACCAGTACCCAAACTGAATTTGTCTTCTTACCAAACCTGTTCTTCACCGTCCCTATTTTAATAACAGCATTGCCATGCACTCAGGTGCTCAAGGTACAAGCCTTGAAGTCTAAAGAGGGCCATATGCAAAGACGCAAAGTAATGAAAATTACCTGTGTACAGGTTCCTCTTGTCACTTATCTCCAACATCAAGCCTAGAACTGTACACTATTGGATATATCAATAAAACGGTTTTTTCTCTCCATATGCACCATCAATCTTCTGGTCCCAAACCTCATCTCTGAGCCATTAAAATAACCACCTCCATGGTCTCCCTACTGCCAGTCTCTTCCTCACTCTAATGTTCCACACCATTAGCAGAATTACAGCCCCAGAAGATCTGACATTACTGCCCAGCTCAAAATCATTTTTTTATTTGTTTGTGGAGTTTGTTTTATTTTTAAGATAGGGTCTTTCCCAGGCTAGCCTCCAACTTGTGATTCTCTTGCTTCAGTGGGATTATAGGAATGCCCTACCATGTCTGGTTTCAAAACCCCTTTTGGCTACCAACTGTGTACGTATATTGTTGTTATTGTTAGGTGCCATCGAGTTGGATCTGACTCATAGTGACCCTATGTACAACAGAATGAAACACTCTCTGACATTGTGCCATGCCTGACACTATGTCAGTGCTTCTCTGTTATTCCTAGAGTTTTCAATGGCTGATTGTTTCAGGAGTGGGCTACCACATCCTTCTGCCATTTTTTCGGTGCTAAGGTTTGAACACAGAGAGTGCAGAGCAACACTCCACCAACTGAGCTAAACCCCAGCCCAACTACATACATAAATAAGTCAAATCCAAGAAGCATTAGTTTAAAAAATAAAAATTTAAAAATTTAAAAAGCAATTGGTTTGGATTCAGAAAAATCTGGTAGTTCTATCTCCATCGCTCCCGAGTTTTGTGACTCTAAGCAGTGGGAACTTCTCTTCAATTGCCTCAGCTGTATGTGACTTTCAAGGTTGTTAGAAATTAGTTAGTGAAAAAAGCACCCAGAAGGACCCAACAAAAGTATTATGCCTAGGATTCCCATGACTTCGTCCACTCTGTGCTCCAAACACACTGGACTTCTTACCCTTTACAGAAATCAACAAAGCAGATTTGAACTGGGTGGGGAGAGAGTGTGGAACACAAGGGAATTTTAGAGGAAGATGAGAGAGGTGTTGGTTACATGGTGGTATCAGTTTATTAAAATTGTACCACGAAAGGTTTTCAACATATGCACATTAAACTTTAAAAAGTGTAAAAAGTCACAGAGGAGAAGTCTACATGACAGAAATAGAGGGAAACAGAGTCAGAGAGAGAAAACAGCATGCTGCTGGCTTTTAAGATGGAGAATGTAGTCACAAGCCAAAAAATACAGGTGGCAGATGGGTGTGGTGGTGACTATAATCCCAGCAACTCAGGAGAGTGAGCCAGGAGGATCACAAGGTGGAGGCCAGAGGCAGCCTGTGCAAATTAGCAGACCCTGTCTCAAAATAAAAACTAAAAAAGAGGCTGGGGTGAGGCTGAGTGATGGAGTCTTTGTCTAGCATGTGTGAGGCTATGGATTCAACCCCCTAGTGTGTCGGTGGGGAGGGCCACAGAGGGGGAAATGCAGGTGATATTTGGAAGGAAAAGACAAGGAAATAGATTCTGCCCTTCAGCCTCCAGTGTATCTTGCTGACATCTTGATTGAGATACAGCGAAGTCCATATTGGAACTCTGACTTGGAGAACTATACAGAACCATGTAAAGTAGATGTTAATCTTCTTTTGAAAGAAGAATCTGAATATGAAAGATTAGAGACTTATTCAAGAGTTTACAGGTAAATGAGGGGATCTGAAAAGAAACCATTTTTCTGACCCAAGAATCCCTCAATACTGTAACTAGTCCCTTAATCCATCATTATTATAAGTAACAACATATCCAGGAATAACATTTTAGACCATTTTAGAGTCCTCATTCATGTACCTGTGAATATGGACCCAGTGAGCACATATCACCAGATCGATTGCATGTTTCACTCATGTAATCATGTAGACATATTCCCTTCTCCTCTTGCTGCTTTGTCCATCCCTCTGAAATACAGCCACTTGTAAAAAAAGAAAATAGTAAATAAATACGTTCCAATTTTTTAAAAAAACTAAAAAATAATAGAGATGAGGTAGGTACAGGTGGAAGTACTGAAAATATAAGAATGATAGGATATTGATAATAGTTAAAGCTATATGATAAATACGGGAAGATTCATAATACTATCTTGTTTATTTCATATATGTTTAAATTTTTATCTACATTAAAAATGTTAAGCCTGCACCCCTACCACTGTAGCATTGGATTTTGTCAGATCTCAGAAGCTAAGCAGGGTCAGGCCTGCTTAGTACTTGGATGGGAGACCCTGGGAACACCAGGTGCTGTAGGCTTGGGAGAAGGACCTGGCAACCCACTCCCAAAAGAATAATCAGCCATTGAAAGCCCTATGAATAGCAGACAAGCACTATCAGTAGTATTTCGCCTATTGTATGTAGGGTCACCATGACTTGACAGCACCTAACAACAACAAAAATGTTAAAATATGATATTGTTAAATAACCTCTAGAATTACTAAAATTAAAAAAGACACTTCCAAGTGGATTTGGAATTTCCATTAAGAGGATGTGGAGCAATAGGAACACTCACAAACAGGTGAGAGTGTACACTGTAAGAATCATTTTGAAAAAATTGTTTAACATTATACATTAACGTGAATATGTCCCTATCTTAAGACACTACAATTTTGCTCTTATGGTATTTGTTGTTGTTGGTAGGTGCTGTCATGTCAGGTTCAACTCATAGTGACCCTATGTAAAACAGAATAAAACACTCCCCAATTTTTTGCCAGGCACACTATCTTTTGTATATTTAAGCCCATTGTTGCAGACACTGTGTCAATACATCTAGGTGAGGGTCTTCATTTTTTTTCCTTGACCTGCCACTCTCCCAAACATGATGTCCTTCTCCAGGGATTGGTACCTCCTGAAAACATGTCCAAATTACATAAGGTACAGTCTAGCCATCCTTGTTTCCAAGGAGCAATCTGGTTGCACTTCTAGGACAGATGTGTTGCTTCTTTTGGCAATACATGGTATGTTCAATATTCGTCTCCAGCACCATATATCAAAAGCATCAATTCTTCTCCTGTCTCCCTTGTTCAATGTCCAGCTTTCACAACTATATAATGCAACTAAAAACACTATGGCATCAGTCAGATGCACCTTCATCTTCAATGTGATATCTTTACTTTTCAACACTTTAAAGAGGACTTTTGCAACAGTTTTTCCCAGTGCAATGCATCTTTTGATTTCTTGACTGCTGCTTCCATGAGTGTTTATTGTAGAACCAAGTAAAGCAAAATCTTGAACAACCTCAATTTTTTCTCCATATTTCATGAATTTGCTTATTGACCCAGTTGTAAGGATTTTTGTTTTGTTGATGTTTAGGCACAATCCATACTGAAGGCTGTTTTCTTTGATCTTCATCAGTAAATGTTTCAAATACTCTTCACTTTCAGCAAGCAGAGTTGTGTCATCTGCATAACATAGGTTGTTAATGAGTCTTCCTCCAATCATGATGCTGTGTTCTTCTTTATAAACTCCAGCCTCTTGAATTATTTGCTCAGCATAGAGATTAAAGGGGTAATGTGAAAGGATACAGCCCTGACATGTTCCTTTCTCTATTTTAAGCCAGGCAGTGTTTCCTTGTTCTGTTCGAATGACTCCATCCAGGTACATGTATAGATTTCTCATGAGTACAAACAAGAGCTCTGGTATTCCCATTCTTTACAATGTTATCCATAATTTATTGTGATACACACAGGCAAATGCCTTTGCATAGTTGATAAAAAAAATAGATTGACATCTTGGTGGCATTCTATGCTTTCAGCTAATATCCATCTGACATCAGCAATGATGTCCCTGGTTCCATGCCCTCTTCTGAATCCAGCTTGATTTCCTGGAAATTCCTTGTCTATATACTGCTGCAGTTGCTTTTGAATGGTCTTTACCTTAATTTTACTTCTGTGAGATATTAATTATTTCATTCAATAATTTCCACATTCGGTTGGGTCACCTTTCTTGGGAATAGGCACAGATATGGATCTCTTCCAGTCAGTTGGACAGGTAGTTGTTTCTCTTGGAATAAACAAGTTAGCACCTCCAGTGCTGCATTGTTTGCTGAAACATTTCTATTGGTATTCCATCAATTCCTAGAGCCTTGTGTTTTGCTAATTCCTTCAAAACAGCTTCCACTTCATCCTTCAGTACTACTGGTTCCTGATCATATGCAACCTCTTGAAATGGTTGGTCATCCACCCGTTCTTTCTGGTGTAATGACTCTGTGTATACCTCCCATCTTCTTTTGATGTTTCTGGTGTCATTTAATATTTTCCCTGTAGAATCTTTCACAATTGCCATTTGAGGCTTGAATTTTTTCTTCAATTCTTTAAGCTTCAGAAAAACAGTTTGTGCTCTTCCCTTTTGGTTTTCTATCTCCAGCTCTTTATATATGTCATGGTAGTATTTGATTTTGTCTTCTCAAGCTGCCTTTTGAAATCTGTTTAGTTCTTCAACTTTGTCATGTCTTCTTTTGACTTTAGCTCTTCAGTGCCCAAGGGAGAGTTTCAGAGTCTCTTTTGACATATAATTTGGTCTTTCCTTTTTTACCTCTCTTTTCAATAACCTTTTTCTTTCCTCATAAATGATACCTTTGATGTTGTGCAACAGCTAGTCTGGTCTTTGACCATTATTGTCTAATGCATTGAACCTGTTCTTGAGGTGGTCTCTGAATGTGGGTGGGATGTACTCAAGGTCATCCCTTGGCTCTCATATGCTTGTTCTAATTTTCTTTAGTTTCAGGTTGAACCTACATATGAGCAGTAGATCTTCTGATCCACAATCAGCATCTGGTCTTGTTCTGACTTTTGATATTGAGCTTTTCCATCGTCTCTTTCCACAAATGTAGACAATTTAGTTCCTATATGTTCTATCTGGTGAATTCCATGTGTATAGTCACTGTTTATGTGGTGAAAATTTATATTTGCAATGAAAAGGTCATTGATCTGACAAAATTTTATCATGCAATCTCCAGCATCATTTTTGTCACTAAGGCCATATTTTCCAAATACTGAGCCTTCTTCTTTGCTTCCCACTTTTGCATTCCAGTCACCAGTAATTATCAGGACATCCAGATTGCATGTTCAGTCTATTTCAGATTGCAGAAACTGTCTTCATTTGTAGACTTAGTGGTAGGTGCTTATATCACACCAGAAATACATTCACATGTATATCAAAAGACAAGTACATGAACCTTCATCACAGCTTTATTCATGATATTAAAAAAATAGCAATTTTAGTGTCCATCAACAGAATGGATTTTAAAAATATGGTAAATTTATATATTATTATTAATGAGGATGAAAAATTCTTACTGTAAAGGACAATAAATGAATGTCAAAAATATGGAATAAAAGGAGTCAGACAAAGCTAAGTATAGAGGCATATGCCCATAATCCCCGCTACTCATAATAACATAGAGGCAGGAGGATTGCAAGTCCAAGGCCAGAGGCAGCCTATGAAATTTAGTGAGACCTCACCTCAAGATAAAAAATAAAAAAGGGCTTGGGGGTCCACTCCGTGGTAGAGTGCTTACAAAGTATATATGAGGCCCTGGGTTCAGACCCCCAGTAGCAAAAAAAAAAAAAAAAAAATTCAGGCACAAAATAAATGTAGAGTGTGTGATTCTATACATAAACAAAAAATCTAATCAGAATTCTATAAAATTAATCAATGGTTACCTTTGGTGAGGAAAGAAGCTGCAGAACTTGATTGAAGAAGAGCACACGAAATGTTGCTAGACTGCAATAACTGTGAAAGTTCTATGTGTGTTTCTCCTTCAGCAAATCACTGAGCTGTCACTTCTGAATGTGCATTTGTCTGTATGTCTGTTCTACTACTATTAAAATTTTGGAAATGCATTCCTAAATAGTAAAGACATGAGTAAGTCAGCATAGTGAATTATACTATGTGTGAAGTAGTATATCCCTAGAAGGTGGACTATGGTAAGGATGTATCCTATAACCCCTAATATAACTATTAAAATAATAGAACAGTGGTTACTATTAAGGGAAAGGAGAGGGTTGGAATGTGGTACTGAAAGGGGCAATGCTGATTTGGGAGTTACTGGATATTTTGTAGATTTTTCACCTCAAAGATTGTTACATGTGTATTTACCTCATAATAAAACAGTAAGCTACAATTGTGTTTTATGCACTTTAATGAACTTATGTAATATTTCACAATAAACATATTTTAGAGGAGCCTGACTAGGTTTTAATGCTTCTAAACCACATAAAATTAGAAACAATTACTGCAATTTTCAAGGCTTTGTTCCTTTGTACATGCTACTCGTCTCAAACTTGGGATCCTCCTGCCTCCACTTCCCAAGCTGCTGGGATTACAGACATGCGCCACTGCGCCCAGCTCAATTAGAATTTTTTGATCCATTCAATAACAGATATATATTGAGCATCTACTATATACTATATACTACATGTTATATACTATGTTGTTGTTGTTGTTGTTGTTAGGTGCCATCGAGTCATGTCCAACTCATAGTGACCCTCATAGGGTTTTCAATTGCAGATTGTTTTCAGGATTGCCTTGGGAGTGGGTTGCCATGTCCTTCTCCCATTTTTGTGGTGCTGGGAATTGAACTCGGGACCTCAGAGACTGCAGAGTGGCACTCTACCAACTGAGCTAAATCCCAGCCCATATACTATATAGGTATACTATATACCATATACTATACTATATAGGTGTAATAGTGAACAACAACAACAACAAAAATGATCTCCACTCTCATGGAGTTTATAGTCTAGTATATTTGCTATCTCCCCACAAATTATATTAAATCTACTGTTCTCATAGATATGCTTTCACTAATTTACTGATTAAATATATCAAAATAATAAAAAATTTTTCCCTCTATGAAACATGCAGCAGAAAAAAGCGATTTTCAAGCTAAAAGTATTCAATTTACATAATTTGAGAAACCATCTCTACCAAAAACACATTACAATTTAGTCTTAGAGTAAACAAAAATATGTATAATATTCTTTGCTATTATTAATTTGTATAGACATTAATTTGCATAAAATCTGATTCATTAAAAGAATACAATTATTTAAGTAGTCAAAAGACATTAATGAATATTAGCTGAGTTTTTGCAGTTTCAGATGGATAATGAATGTCTAAATCAGGAAAAGCAATATTTGTCTTTATATACACCAACAGTTTGATTTGCTACAAAACTAAATTTGCAGTTGAGCTGGAAGTTTGGTAGTAAGACTGGGTTAGAAGCTAGAAAAAAACATTTCAAGATTAAGTTATTAGTTGACTTACATTACCAAGAATAATATACTGAAGAGTCCAAAGGCAGAGTCTATGAATCCTTAAGTTCCTACCATATACACAGCCATATTCTCAAACACTGAATTCCTGTATTCTTGCTGGGGCCCATTCATAATCTTCTATGGGTAAAATGACTCCTACTCCTTCATCATAGTGGATCAAACCAGTTATCGATTTATGAGTCACAACCAATCATACACTGTCCAGTACATAGTAGGTGCTCAATGAATATTTTGAATGAACAAATAAATGGCCATTAGTGAAGTAAACTAAAGTGACATCACATGGACTAAAGATAAAATTACTCTCTCATTAACTCAATAAATAGTTACTGATTTCTATAAATGGCATAGGCAGTGTGTGTCAGATATCATTGGTGGGTATATAGAGATAAGCAAAACTGGACATGATCATACTAGCCCTCAAAGAGGTTATACTCTAATTGAAGAGAGACGTTAACTCAAAAATTACTATTAAAATGCAAATACAATATCCATAATATGATAGAAGGTATGGTATAATGAGAGAGTGTAACAGAGGGGTTTGACCTTGTCACAGAAGTCGGGGAAGGCTCGCTGAAAGAAACAGCAAGGAAGTACCCAAATGCAATGAGGTGGAAAGAGAGTTCCAGGCGGAAGTTCTGGCAAGGGCAAAGGTCTTCATGGCAGAATGAGGGCTAGTATGATGGCTGCACAGGGGCGACATGGTGTGAGATGAGATTGGAAGATTCTTATAGGCCATGGAAAGAGGTCCTCCAGCATAAGAGCAAAGTAACAGCACTGGAGCATGTAGCAGGGTTATAGATGTACCTGCTCTACACTCAAACATGCACACAAAATGTGGCATTGTTTTTATTATATGTGTGTACATGCACACATGTAGTTTTAATTTCAATTGATGTTGCAATATCACTGACACATCATTAAATTCGCCTTTTTAAGATGAACAATTCAGTGAGTTTTAGTACATCTACAGAATTGTGCAACCACCACCACAATCTAATTGCAGAACCTTTTAATCATCCTCAAAAAGAAATCCTATACCCATTAGCAGTTACTCTTTTCTCTCCCTCTTGTCTCTGGAAACCACTAATCTGCTTTATGTCTCTATGGATTTGCCTGTTCTGGACTTTTCCTATAAATGGAATCATCTATTTAGTCTTTTGTTTCTAGCTTCTTTCATTTAATATAATGTTTTCAAGGATCATCCATGCTGTAGCTTGTACCAGTAGTTTATTTATCTTGAAGGTCAAATAATATTTATGGTATAAATATACCACATTTTATTTATGTAGTCATCCATCGAGGGACGTTTGGATTGTTTCCACTTTTTGACTATTATGAATAACATTGGCATGAAAACAGAGGGGACCAAAAATGTATATACATCTCAGGACTAAAGCTTTCCATTCTGCTGTTTTAAGAGCATGTGGCAGCAGCCGAGTCTGGTGGCGCACGCCCATAATCCCAGCAACTTGGGAGGTGGAGGCAGGAGGATTGCAAGTTCGAGACCAGAGGCAGTCTGTGTAATTTATCAAGACTTTGTCTCAAAAAAGTAAAAAAATGGGCTGAGGGTGCAGCTCAGTGGTACAGCACTTGTAAAGCATGCAAGCACAAGTCCCTGGGTTCAACCCCCAGTACTGAAAACAAAAAAGAAAGAAAGAAAGAAAAAGAAAGAAAGAAAGAAAAAGCATGTGGCACTATCATTCAATTAATGCCATCTTTTGAGAAAATATCATACTACACATTGCTGACATAATTCAATTCAGCTTTGAAAAGTAACGTATAGATGGTATCTCTTAATACATATATACAGTTTTTGGCTCCTGTGGTATTTGTGTACAAGTTTTTGTGTGAACATATATTTTAATTTCTTTTGAGTACATACCAAGGAATAGAATTTCTGAGTCAGTGGAGTGTTCTGCTACTGTCCATTATTAAACATACATGAGAGATGTTCTTCCCTCTGCCTACTCAGAGCCCAGTCATGCCCCTCGGTACCAGTTCAGCCTCTCCTGTGACCATCCGTGTATTTGCCACATATTCCATCCAGATGCTAGTCCATGCCTGCCCCAGCACCTGCCAATTCTAAGCTTAGCATCCAACCCACATAGGCACTGAGGAAAAATCAGGAAGGCAATTTCATCTCTCTTGGACTGACCATACCACATCATACTCTTAACCATGGTCAGCATTCCCTAAGTGGGTACCCTGCAGTTTCCTCCCTGGATCCCAAAAGTGAATGGAGGAATAATCCATCCACTCCTAGTGTTCCTCTCTACTTATCTAATATATTTGTCCACAGGGAGGGAGGCGGCCAGTGTGTTTCATTTCCTCTCTAGAGTTTCAAGGCTTCAGAGTAAAGAGATGAGAATTTGTTCAAAAATTTCCTGTATCCATTTCTGTCTTCACCCTTCTACCCCAACAACAAGCATAGATGTTTTTTCTTTCAGTTCTTCACCAGTTTGGTGATTCTCAGTAGGGGACGTTTTGGAGTACTGATTGGGAAATACAACTGGCATTCAGTTGAACAGGATTGGGGATACTAGATGTCTCCCAGTGCTTAGGACCATCCTTTGCAACGTTCTACCTTGACTCCTTTTTTTTTTTTCAGTAACAGTTTTATGGAGATATGACTCACATACCATGAAATTCACTTGTTTAAAGTTATTATTTGAAGTTTTTTTTTCCATTTTGTGCAGATTTAATAGACTTTGCATTAACTTTAATGTAGCTATGGCCATTTACCTACATGTGGCAATAGATTTCCAATATTAAAATGCCTTGAGATTTTTTATTTTCCTCTCATTGTTATTTCTGATGTTACATTTTAAAATCCCTTTCCCAGTTCCCTTTAGATCAAGAGATTTTGAAGTTTATTTTGAAAGAGTGATATATTTTCCATTGGTTCTATTTTTATGCCTTAGTCTTGCTCTCTCCATCTTTTGCTACTTTAACTCATGGTTTCTACAACCTAATTTTTTAAATTGGTTTTTGCCTGATAAATGTTCTCTTTGTGAATTTACAGTAAAGAACGAGTAGTGGGATACAGGAAAAATTTGTGAGGGAAGATGAAGAATCAATCCATATAAGTTAGGGAGATATGGCACAACAATATATAGACATTAAGGAGGTTATTTCAAAAATTGAATTTTATAACAAGAGTGAACTCCCATTGTACCATAGAGTAATGTACTCGATTTCAACAAACTTCATTCACACAAAATCTCTCAAGCAAAATAATTTGACTGTCCTGTGAAGCTTGTGTCAATCTTTATTTTTCTTCAAATACTTGAATTGTAGGTGGTTGGGAGTCAGTTTCAAAACACATTTAACACTGTAATCATTTAATTTTACATTATAGGCTGACAATGTCGCCCAGTGGTAGAGTACTTGCCTACATTATAATCATTTAGTTTTTCTGTTTCTTTTTTTCTGTCACTTCTCTTCACTGAGATTTTGAAAGGTCTAAATCCAAAACTAGGGGGAAAAATCATTGCAACATAAAACTAGTATACTCTAAACTCACTAATTCAGGAATTAGTTACACAAAATATAAAAAAATAGAAAAACTGAATAAATTTGATTCTTCCAACAAAGAGCAATAGATCCCCCAACACACACACAACCCACATACAAGTGTCTTAGAATCAAATTCCTCAGGTTTTTTTATTTTTCATTTGTTGTTGTTAGATGCCGTCAAGTTGAGTGCAACTCATAGTGACCCTATCTATAACAGAACAGAAGTCTCCCTGACACTGTGCCATCCCTAGCCCTATGTCTCTGCTTGTCTTCTATTCATAGGGTTTTCAATGGCAGATTGTTTTGGGATTGTTTCAGGAGTAGGTTGCCAGGTCCCTTTTCTGTTTTTGTGGTGCTAGGGATCAGAGCCAGGGCCTTAGAGGGTGCAGAATAGCACTCTACCAACTGAGCCAAACAAATATTTATTTTTTAATTGAAATCTATTTTCAATTGATACATAAAAACAGAAAAATGTGCTTTTTATGGGATACTATGTGATGTTTCAGTCCATGTATACATTGTATGTGTACAGTGGTATCACCCTTGTGTCCAACACCATCTAATCTCAGATGCTAAACTCAGAGTAAGACTGGTTAGTCCTTGGGTAGGAGACTGCCTGGAAATACTTAGTGCCGTAGGCTTGAGAGAAGGACCCAGCAGCCCATTCATGAAACAATTAACCATCATCAACCCTATGAAGAGCAGAGAAGCACTGACAACAGTGCCGGGCATGACACAGTGTTGAGTTGTGTTTCCTTCTATTGTACATAAGGTCACTCTGAGTCAGACCTGACTCCATCAACAATATACATTGTGTAATATTTAAATCAGGTAAAACATATCTATCTCATCAAACATTTGACATTTCTTTATGGTGATTACAGTCAAACTCGTCGAGCTTTTTGAAATATATAGTATCATCATTATCTATAGTTATTTTATTGTATAATAGCACACCAGAACATCTTCAGACTTGGGCAACTATCCCCACCACCAATCTTAGAACATTTAAAAAGAAATTCTATACCTTTTAGCAGTCACTTCCTGTTTTTCCTCAAGTCCCTATCCATAGGCAACCAGAAATCTGCTTTCTGTCTCTACAGATTGGTGTATTATGTGTTATTTCATATAAATGGAATCATCCAATATGTGGTCCTTTGTGTTTGATTTTTCACTTACCAAAATGTTTTTAAGATTCTTCTAATTGTAGTATGTGTCAATATTTCCTTTTTTGGCTGAATAATATACTATTTTACTGATATGCCACATTTTATTTATCCATTCATCTGCTGATGGACATTTGGATGGTTTCCACTTTGGACTATTATGAATACATTTGCTACGAACACTCATGGAAGTTTTTGTGGGGTCATATATTCTTATTTTTCCTGGCTATATGCCCAGGAGTATAATTGCTGAGTCATTTGGTAACGTTGCATTTAACTTTTTGAAGAAAAGACAAATTGTTTTCCAAAGTTGCTTCACCATTTTACAGTCCTTCCAGCAATATACAAACTTCTCCATATCTTTGCCAATACTTATTGTTGACTTTTCTCCTCTAGTACTTGGGGATTGAAGCCAGGGCCTCGCACATACTCCAGAAGAGCTCTACCACTAAGCCTCATGTCTTAGCCCTTTTATTATTTTCTATTCTGAGAAAACTGCTAAACTGCACAGGCTACCTCGAGCCTGGAACCTGTAATCCTCCTGCCTCAGCCTCCTGACCTGCTGAGATTACAGGTGTGTGTAACCACACCTGGCTGTTACTGACTCTTTTTTGTTATAGCCATCCTAGTTGGTGTGACGTTGTATCCCATAATGAGTTGATTTGCATTTCCCTGATGGCTAACGAGGCTAAGCATCTTTTCATGTGTTGGTTGGCCAACTGTACATCCTTACTGGAGAAATATGTCTGTCTTTGGAGTATCCCATTATACTTTTGCAAAGATAAAGACATTCCTTACCATTTTCTGAGCCTAGACTCTAATTCCACTTTACATAGAACCAAGAAGTATTTTTGCAGGTTGTAATACATAGTGAATTCAAGGGATGAAACTACCATGTAAATTAAGCATCAATGATACCTTAGTGTATTTGAAAGACTTGTTCATTATTTCAGAGCATCATATCACCAGTGGCAAGCAAGGACCTCATAGCTTTTGAAGTGTAATTGCAAAATACCTTTCTCAATCAGTCTGCATTTGTTCCTGTGACATGTAAACATATACCAGACAGAATTTGGGACTCCTTTTAACACTTATAAATACAGAGATCTCATTGAATGCTAATAATAAAAGTTGCTTTAAAATTACTCTGTCATGTCCAACTGAAATGTTTTAATGTTGTATAAAAATTAGCTATCTATATTGTGAAAATTACATATTTAAATTACGTAATTGTAAATGGCCTGCAGCCATACCACTGTGGAATCTGATCCCAACAGATCTCAAAAGCTAAGCAGGGTCAGGCCTGGATAATACTTGGATGGGAGACCACCTGGGAACACTAGGTGCTGTAGGCTTGGGAGAAGCACTAACAATAGTGTTTCTCCTGTTGTGCATAGGGTTGCTATGAGTAGGACACCAACTCGACAGTACCCAACAACAAAAATAACGGTAAATGGTCTATTGTTTGTCAATCATACTTTGATTCTATTCCCAAAAGTCTGTCAAATAATCCTCTTGGTAGCCAATTTTGATACTGTTTTGTTTCCCAAGCTGCCTTCTTCCTATTTATCTAGCTAAGGATATAGTATCCAAGGTTCTTTTAGATACCAAAGATTGGACATAGTAGGATTTTAAGATAGAAGATACATATTTTCATGCATGTTATTTTAGCACTTTCTATCTAATGTCATAATAAAGGGATTTATTTTAGATTATACTCACAAATGAGACCAAACTCATTTATACAAACATCATACTTCCTCATTTTCTCCTTTTCAGCTACCTGTAATTTATCCCCACTATTATCCATGCTCCAGTTGTGGTTATTTCCTCTCTTTCTCATACCATATATGAATAAGTCTGATATATTATTACAAATCCCAATTCAACTTTATATTTTTATTTTCACTCATACTTCTTTGTTTTCTTATATTATACAGAAGAGTTTCTTCTCTTAAATTCAAGCTTTTTCATTACTACAAGACAGAAACAAATGACCCCTTCATTATATCTTCTAGTCTAGACATGCCTAAGCATTTATTTATTGAAAGACTTATTATTTTATAATAAATTGCTTTCTTTTTCTTTTTTATGTTAGGCTTAGGTTATTATATTGATTTTTTGAAATTATATGTAGAGGTAAATTATATTATCTATGGCTTTCATTTCAGGGTAATAAAGGAAGCATTACATGACATTACTTATGGAAATAGGATGTTGGGTCTGAGAGGGTTAAGAACCACTGCTCTGTCTACATCATACTCTTCTCTGGCTCTCTGTTCCCTAGGCAGGCTTTGTGATTTCGAATTAGTGAGCTTGGTTCTTATTCTTATTCTTATTCTTATTATTTTGACAGTACTGAGGGTTGAACTCATGGCCTTGAGCATGCTAGGCAAGTGCCTCACTTTTTTCTTAATTGGAAAATTTTAATGTGTAACTTAATGGGTTTCATTATGATGTGTATTTCATTGTGACATTTCCATATATACATTTCATTGTACATTGCTCACATAACTTCCCCCTTACCCTCTCATGACCTCCTCCCCTATCCCCACCAATGATCTCCTTTCTACTTTTATGTCTTTTTGTAGGGATATTTATCTATATACATGCATCCCGATTTTGACTCAAGTCCAAATGTTTTTCTACAGTGATCTACCATGTTACATTCTCAGCTGTATTACATGAGCGATCTAGTCCATTTACATTATTGCCAGCCTTTGGTATTATTGCCATTATTATTTTTTTATTTTAGCTATTCTTGCAGTTTTTTTTCTATCTTTCCCTTGTGCTGTTTACATTGAGGTTGACTTCTCCCTCTTCCTCCATCCTCATTGACCCTCCTCCCCCTCCCATTTTCTTCCACTGTAGCTTCTCTTTGCTAGATCCCTCCCTCCTTCTTTCCACTCCTTAAATTGTCCCTTCTACACTAAGTTGAAGCTTTTTATTATGTTTCAATTTATGTATAGGATTTCTTCCTTCCTTCAAGTTTGATTCAGCTCCCACATGACTGAGAACATGATATTTCTCCATTTGGGCTTGTGTTTGTTCACTTAAGATGATTTTCTCCAATTCCATCCATTTTGCTGCAAATGACATTTCATTTTTTAAAATTGCTGAGTAGTATTTCATTGTGTATATGTACCATAAATTTTTAATCCATTCTTCTGTTGATGGGCACTTTGGTTGATTCCATATCCTTGCTATTGTGAAAAGTGACCTTACTCCAGTAAGAATGGCCAAGATCAATAAAACAAATAACAACAAATGTTGGTGAGGTTGTGAAGAAAAGGGAACCCTCCTACACTACTGGTTGGGTTGTAAATTGGCTCATCCACTTTGGAAATGAATATGGAGGTACCTCAGAAGACTAAAAATAGATCTGCCATATGATCCAGTTATACCACTATTGGGAATATACCCAAAAGGAGATGAGTCATCATACCACAGAGACACTTGCAGCTCCATATTCACAAGGATATGGAATCAACCAAAGTGCCCATCAACAGAAGAATGGATTAAAAAAATTATGGTACATATACACAATCGAATTAATTAAAGTGCTTTACTCTTTAACTATACCCCTAGCCCAAGTGGGCTTGGTTCTTGTTATGCTAAAATGGAGTTCAGATAATCATCACTAACCTAAGCCCAGTTTCAAGATTAATGAGGTCAGGTAATTACCCCCTCATCCCCAGCACAATATGCTTAAGGCTGAGCTTCAGAGGCAGAAAACAACAAAACTCAGAATTTAAGGGACAGGCTTAAAATGTGTGGTTTTAATGATTGCAAACTATAAAGGAATAAGGCAGGGTATTGTTGTTGTTAGGTGTTGTCCAGGCAGTGTCCTATTCATAGCAACCCTACATACAATAAGCGAAACACTATTGTTAGTGCTTATCTGCTATTCATAGGGTTTTCAATAGCTGATTGTTTTTTGGGAGTGGGTTGCCAGGTGCTTCTCCCAAGCCAACAGCACCTAGTGTTCCCAGGTGGTCTCCCATCCAAGTAGTAAGGAGGCCTGACCCAGCTTAGCTTCTGAGATCTGTTGGGATTGGATGCCACAGTGGTATGGCTGCAGGACTTAGGAAGGGTAGGAGGTAACACAACCATGTTTGGTTCTGTAAACTCCACCTGCTGTGCAGAGAATTGACTAGGAGAGGCTCATGTTTTGATGCAAGAAAAACAACAACCTTTCTGATTTTCTCCAAAATCCAGTGCAAGTATGGCCAGTATTACTCTATGCACCCCCATGGTGCCTGGTGCCAAGTATCATTAAATTAATCCTTTGTCACTAAATGTGATCTGAGAGTTTATGGAATTAACAGCACAATAGTATAATTTATAAGGCCTTTGGGGAGTGGCTTAATGATCTCAATAGTGCAACTCCTTCATATCCAAGCTTTAAATAGAGATTACATTTAAGTAACGCAGTTGCTCAGCTATGGTTTGGGGTCTCTACATCTTCCTGATAATAAAGGTCAGTCTTAGGAGTCTAGTTGCCACTGCATAAACTGGAAAATAGCTTTTTTCTTGTTTCTCTTCCTAAATCATCTCATTTTCTTTGTTTTAATATATGATTCAATAAACCTAGTAAATCTAATATCAAAACATCCCCTATAATTACCATAAGATTTTACAGGAACTAAAGTCACATTGGTCAGTGTGATTTTTGTATGTGGGGGGGGGGAGTGAGAGAGAGAAAGAGATCTTTCTATGTTGTCCAGACTGATCTCAAAGTCCTATCTCAGCCTCTCAAGGGACGGGACCTCAAGTGATCCTCCTTTCTCAGCCTCCTAAGTGCTGGAGTTAGAGGTATGTGCCACCACTCCCAGCCATGTGAATTATTTAATGAAAATTGTGTTTTGATCCAGCCACCAACATGGGCTATGACATTCCAGACTGGAGAGAAATAAAGAGTCAACAGATGCCAAAGATTATTACGAGGAGGATATTATGGGATGATCCTTCATGTATCTGTCAGTTTACCATAGTGGTGGCTTATTTGTTGCTATGATGCTGAAAGCTATGCCATCAGTATTATAGATACCACCAGGGCCATCCATGATGGACAGGTTTCAGCTGAGCTTCCAGATTAACACAGACTAGGGAAAAGGATATATTTAACCCACTCCTGAAACAATTAGTCATTGAAAACACTATGAAGAGCAGAGAAACACTGTTACTCAAAATGAGAAAGAACAATTGTAAGCATACATTAATAAATAGAACATGAAATGTATGTAGCATGAACCTAGGAAAATTAGAAATCTCAAAAAGGAAATGTGCACATAAATATGGACATTTTGACATCAGTGACATAAAACAGACTGGTACGGGCCATTTTTAATCAGATAGTCATGTGGTCTACCATGCCAGGAATGATAGATTAAAGAGAAATGGGGTTGCATTCATCATAAGAAAGATATCTCAAGATCTCTACTGAAGTACAATGCTGTTAGTGACAGAATAATATACATACATCTACAATGAAGGCCAGTTAATATGACTATTATTCAAATTTATGTACCCACCACTAAGGCCACAAACGAGGATAGGGAAGACTTCTACCAGCTTTTGCAATCTGAAATAGATTGAACATGCAATCAGGATGCACTGATAATAACTGGTGACTGGAATGCAAAAGTTGAAAACAAAGAGGAAGGCTCATAGTTGGGAAATATGGTGTTGGTGCAAGAAACAATGCTGGAGATCACATGATATAAGTTTGTCAGACCAACAAAGTTTTCATTGCAAATACATTTTCACCAACATAAATTGGTGACTATGCACACGGAATTCACTAGATGGAACATACAGGAAACAAATTGACATTTCTGGAAAGAGACTATGAAAAACTCAGTATCAAAAGTCAGAACAAGGCCAGGTGTTGATTGTGTGTCAGACCATCAACTGCTCATATGTAGGTTCAATCTGAAACTGAAGAAAATTAGAACAAGTATATGAAAGCCAAGGTATGATGTTGAGTATACCCCATCTGAGTTCAGAAACCACCTCAAGAACAGGTTTAATGCATTAGACACTAATGACCACCATGGCATAATGTCAAAGACATTATTCATGAGGAAGGCAAAAGGTTATTAAAAAGATAGGTAAAAATAAAAGTCCAAATTCCATGTCAGCATAGACTCTGAAACATGACCTTGAGCATCAAGCAGCTAAAGTCAAAGGAAAGCATGACAAAGTTAAAGAACTAAACAGAAGATTTCAAAAGCCAGCTCGAGAAGACAAAATCAAATATTATAATAACATGTGGAAAGAGCTGGAGATAGAAAACCAAAAAGGAAGAACACTGTTTTTCTCAAGCTTAAAGAATTGAAGAAAAAATTCAAGCCTCAAGTGGCAATTGGGAAAGACATTACAGGGAAAATATTAAATGATGATGGAAACATCCAAAAAAAAAAAAAAAGATGAGAGGCATACAGAGAGTAATTATACCAAAAAGAATTGGTGGATGACCAACAATTTCAAGAGGTTGCATATGATCATAAACCAATGGTACTGAGGGACAAAGTGAAAGCTGCCTTGAAGGAATGGACAAAAAACAGAGCTCTGAGAATTAATGGAATACCAATAGAGATGTTTCAGCAAACAGATGCAGCACTGGAGGTGCCCACTTGTTTATGCCAAGAGATCTAGAAAACACCTACCTGGCCACCTGGCTGGAAGAGATAAACATTAGAGTCTATTCATAAGAAAAGGAATTCAACTGAATGCAGAGAATATAGAACAACATCATTAATATCACACACAATAAAATTTTGCTAAAGATCATTCAAAAGGGACTGCAAAAATATACACACAGGGAACTGACAGACAATCAAGCAGGATTCAGAAGAGGGTGTGGAACTAAGGACAGCATTGCTGATGTCAGATGGATATTATCCCACAGCACAGAATACCACAAAGGTGTCTATCTATGTTTTATTGACTATACCAAGGCATTTGACTGTGTGGATCAAAAAAAAAATTGTGGATAAAATTGTAAAGAATGGGAATACTGGAGCACTTAATTGTACTCATGAGGAATCTATACATGGACCTAGAGAAAGTCATTCCAAAAGAACAAGGAAACCCTGTCTAGTTTAAGGTCAGGAAAGGTGTGTGTCAGGGCTGTATCATATCACCATACTTCAATGTCTATGCTGAGAAAATAATCTGAGAGGATTTATGAAGAAGAACATGGCATCAGGAGTGGAGAAGGACTCATTAACAACCTGTGTTACACAGATGACACAGTTTTGCTTGCTGAAACTGAAAAGGATTTGAAATATTTAGTGATGAAGATTAAGGAACACAGCCTCCAGTATGGATTGCATCTCACCATCAACAAAACAAAAATCATTACAACTAGATCAGTAAGCAAATTCATGATAAATGGAGAAAAGATTGAGGTTGTCCAAGTTTTTACTTTACTTGGTTCTACAATAAACACCCACAGAAACAGCAGTCAAGAAATCAAAAGACATACTGAACTGGAAAAAACTGCTGCAAAAGACCTATTCAAAGTGATGAAAAGTATACATGTCACATTGAAGACAAAGGTATGCTTTGACTTATGCCATGGTATTTTTTTCAGTCACATCATATGGTTGTGAAAGCTAGACATTGAACAAGGGAGGCAGGAGAAGAATTGATGTTTTTGAATTATGGTGCTGGAGATGAATATTGAATATATCATGAACTGCCAAAAGAACCAACAGATATGACCTAAAAGAAGTGTACCCAGAGTGCTCCTTGGAAGCAAGGATGGCCAGATATCTTCTTGTGTATTTTGGACATGTTGTCAGGAGGTACCAATCCCTGTAGAAAGACATCATGTTTGGAAGAGTGGCAGGTCAACAGAAAAAAGGAAGACTCTCAACTAGATGGACTGGCACAGTGTCTGCCACAATGGGATTATACATAAAAAAGATAGTGTATTGAGATCTTTTATCCATTTTGAGTTAACTCTCATGTATATTGAGAGATGCAGGTCAGCTTTCTGCATGTGGATGACCATGTTTCCCAACACCATTTGTTGAAAAGGCTGTCCTTTTTCCAGTTTACTTGCTTTGCTCCTTTGTAGGAAATCAGGTGGTTATAGGTGTGTTGAGGTATTTCTGGGTCTTCTATTCTGTTCCAGATGCCTTCAGGCCTATTTTTGTGCCAGTACCAAGCTTTTTTTGCAAGCTATAGTATAGCTTGAAGTCAGGGATTGTGATTCCACCTGCATTAGTTTTGCAGCTTAAAAGTGTTTTGGCTATACCTGGTCTTTTGTGATTCCATATGAATTTTTTAATCATTTTTTCTATTTCTGTAAAGTCATTCAGTGGAATTTTAATGGCTATTGCATTAAATCTATAGATTGCTTTTGGTAGGATAGCCATTTGTACAATCTTAATTCTCCCTATCCAGGAGCAGGGGAGGTCTTTCCATTTTTCAGGGTCCTCTGCTATTTCTTTCTTTAATGTTTTGAAATTTTCCTTGTAGAGATCTGAAGGGTCTTTGGTTAGATTGATTCCAAGGTATTTAATTTTCTGGTGGGCTATCAGGAATGGTATTTTTCCTGAAATTTCCTTCTCTTCCTGTTTGGAGTTGGTGTAAAGAAAAGCTATTGATTTTTGTGTGTTAATTTTGTAGCCTGCGACTTTGCTGAAGAAGTTAATTAGATCCAGAAGTTTTCTGGTTGAGGTTTTGGGGTCTTTCAGGTATAAGATCATATCATCTGCAAATGAGGATATTTTGACCTCTTCCTTGCCAATCTGTATCCCTTTGATTTCTTTCTCTTGTCTGATTGCCCTGGCCAGGACTTCAATTACTATGTTAAATAGAATAAGAGAGAGAGGACACCCTTGTCTTGTTCCAGATCTAAGAGGAAATGGTTTCAGTTTTTCTCCACTTAATATAATGTTGCCTGTAGGGTTGTCAACATAAAACCAGAAACTTTAAAACTTATAGAAGACAAGATAGGCAATACACTCCATCATATAGGCATAGGAAAGTATTTCCTTAATAGGATTCCAATTGCTCAAGAAATTGCAACAAGAATAGATAAATGGGATTACATGAAATTAAAAAGCTTCTGCACAGCAAAAGAAACAATTAACAGAGTCAAAGAAACCCCCATGGAATGGGAAAAAAATCTTCGCATTTTATACATCAGATAAAGGCCTAATTACCAGAATTTATAAAGAACTCAAGAAAAAAACTCCCAAAAAAACAAATAACCCAATACACAAATGAAGAGGTCCATAAAGCCATGAAACACATGAAAAAATGCTCAATATCCCTAGCCACTCGGGAAATGCAAATTAAAACAACTCTGAGATGTCACCTTACACCAGTAAGAATGGCCAAGATCAATAAAACAAATAACAACAAATGCTGGCAAGGTTGCAGGGAAAAGGGAACACTCTTACATTGTTGGTGGAGCCATAAATTGGTCCAACCACTGTGGAAATCAATATGGAGGTACCTCAAAAAACTAAAAATAGATCTACCATATGACCCAGCTATAACACTATTGGGAATTTACCCAAAGGGAGATGGGTCATCATACCACAGAGACACCTGCCCCTCCATGTTCAATGCAGCGCTTTTCACAATAACAAGGATATGGAATCAACCAAAGTGCCCTTCAACAGAAGAATGGATAAAAAAACTATGGTACATATACACAATGGAGTACTACTCAGCAATCAAGAAAAATGAAATAAGGCCATTTGCAGCAAAATGAATGAAACTGGAGAAAATTATTTTAAGTGAACGAACACAAGCTCAGAAAGAGAAACACCACGTTTTCATTCATATATGGGAGCTGAATCAAAATTATAAGAAGGAAAAATCCTATTCAAAGGTCAGATCAAAATAAAAGGAAAAAAAGCTAAGAATTGTGTTATTATAAATGGTCTAGAAAATGCATGCAATAGTTTTGACAAGATAAAAACAAAGTTCACTATAGGAAAAGTTTCTATCTTAAACAGAACTGGAACCCAAGGACATATAGAAAAATATTACCAAGTAAATGATAGAGAAGTCTTTGATGGGGAGGGTGGGATGGGGGGAAGCATACAAGAGGGTAAGGGGGAACCTATATGAATAATATACATCAAAATGCATATATGGAAATGTCACAATGAAAAGCATGTCAGAATGAATCACATTAAGGTATACATCAAAAATTTCCAATAATAAAAAAAAGATAGTGTGTCTGGCACAGAATTGGGGAGAGTTTCATTCTGTTGTACACAGGGTCACTATGAAGGCACCTAACAACAACAAATAAATACAATGGCTATAAGTTTTAGAGTATGGAATACTTAAGTCAAAATGACCAGCAAGAATAAATTCTTGAGAAGGATCATAAAATCTTTTCATTGGAAATAGGCAATAAGAAAAAAGAGGAAATTCATTTCTCTCTGAAATAAACAGAGAATAGGCATACTGTATTTTTTTGTCCTCCCACTCTTTTAAATTTGACTTCTTTTTGTTTGTTTATTTTCTTTTTTTATTTTTATTTTTATTTTTATTTTTGAGGCAGGGCCTTGCTAAATAGCCCAGGCTGGTCTGGAACTTGAGTTGCTCCTCCTGCTTCAGACTCACAAGTGCAGGCATGTGCCACCATGCCCAGATTTTCTTTATGCCTTTCAGACAAAGGAGTCTGTGACTCATTAAGAACTGTAACTGAAATAGAAGAATTTAAGGTTATTTGGATTATGTACTAATTACATGATTGTAATGTCTGATTTATTCTGTGTAGCTTAGAAGCACATGCTTTCTGTTTCTTTTCTCTCATTTGAATCAGTCACTTCTTAATAAAATGAAAACTCTTTTTTTTTTTTTTTTTTTTTTTTTTTTTTTTTTTTTACTTTTTGAGACAGGGTCTCACCTCACTAAGTTACACAGACTCCCTCTGGTCTGGAACTTGTGATCCTCCTGCATCCGCCTCCCAAGCCACTGGGATTATAGGTATGCACCACCGCGCCCAGCTCAAATGAAAAATTTTTATGATACATGCCTTCTTATCTTACAGATTCAGTAATATATTTGTTTACTATATTAGCTGTCATTGCTGAAGCAGAAAAAAACAACCAATATAAATTTATAGACAAAAAGGTATGGGGGCACACAGTTAGAAATTACCCCATAATGGCAATAAGGCATGTGGATGTAGCAATAGCAGGGTCTGTGGCAAACAACCTCACAACATTGCAGAGAAGAAGGCAGAAATCACTTACTGGAACAAGGATTCCCAGTAAAAACCTCCAAATGCCTCCAGTGACTCATTTCCTAAAAGGTTCCTACAAGGAACCTTGCAAGGTTCCATAACCTCCCAGTATAGTGCCACCAGCTGGGGACCCATCATTAAAGCTTATGAACTTTGAGGGCATTTTACATTCAAACCATGACACTCATTGTATTAGTTTTCTGGGGTTGTATTATGAAGCTCACAAGCTGACTTAAACTACATAGATTTGATGTCTCAGCTCTGGAAGCAAGAGCATAAGATCAAGGTCTTAGGGCCAAGGCGCTAGGATTAGATCTGTTTTAGGTCTTTCTCTTTTTTTTTTTTTTTTTTTTTTTTTTTTTTTTTTTTTTTTTTTTTTTTTTTTTTTTTTTTTTTTTTGGTAGTTCTTTGACTTGTGAAGCATAACTCCAACCCTCATATGATGTTCTCCTTGTGTGTGCATGTACCCTAAATCCCCTTTTTGTAAGGATAGAAGTCATACTGGAATTGGAACCCACCCTACTCCGGTCTGAACTCATCTTGGGTTTCTAATTACTCTGCAATGACCCTATTTCTAAATAAGTTTACATTTTGAGGTACCAGAAGTTAGGAATTCAAAATATAAATTTCAAGGACAGAATACAATTTGACCCATAACATTTATCTTTTTGCTAAAAGCAATAATGTTTATTATCTGTGAAATTATGAATGTGAAAAGGAAATAAAATAGTAGTTTTGATGTGATCTAGTAACTATGGCTTCTAGTTTCAGTTTCTAGATATTCTGTTTATTTCTTTTCTGGATATTGAAGAAGAAAAATGCCAGAAGTTTTGAAAAATTATAAGTGCCCATAAGTTGGTCAGAGGGTGTGTGTGTGTGTGTGTGTGTGTGTGTGTGTGTGTGTGTGTGAAAGAGAGAGACAGACAGTTACAGAGACAGAGAGACAGACAGAGACAGAGAGACAGAGACAATACAATACCAACAGAGATACAGCTACTTGTCATAGAAAAATATACAAAATTACTAGCCAAACTTCAGTGTCAAAAAATAATTCTTTTAGATTTGAGCACTTGAATACTGTTGATACACACCTTGGCTTCCTAATGCCATTTTCCTCCAAATTAAGAATCTTCAAAGCCAAGTCCAATTCAAGCAAAGTTGTGAAATAAAGAAGCAACTTTTTGACTGTTCATTACTCTTTCTTCTCTTGACTCCTCCCCTTGCACAGCATGTCTGAGGCACTTCACTGTCCTTTGTCTCCCTTTCCCAGCAGCATCGCATGGCGTCCTCTGGCCATTCTGCTTGAAACTTGTTATTTGATCCTTCCAACCTCTACCACTCAAAATTGTTATTACCATTCACTTAGAAAAATCTGCCAAGTCTGGATTTCTTTAGGGTCAAACCCTCTAAGATGCTTTCTTTGATCATAATTTGCAAAACTGATTAATTGGCCCATGCTAATGTGGTAATAAGAGTAGTGGACTGGTTTTTAGCTCAGTTGGTAGAGTACCACTCTGCAGTCTCTGAGGTGCTGGGCTCAATTCCCAGCCCCATACAAATGGGAGAAAGATGTGGCAACCCACTCCTGAGGCAATCCAGAAACTATTGGCCATTGAAAACCCTATGAGGGTCATTATGAGTTGGACATGACTTGACAGCACCTAACAACAACAATGTGGTAATAGAAGACAAAGGAGTTACCCAGGAAAATCCATGTGTCAAAAAAATTCTAGAAACAATAGTGATGTCTTAGTTGTCTAATTCACCATAGTAACTTTTATAGGTAATCTCGGGCAAGGTGAGCTATATAATGTCAGAGTCCAGTGCAAAATGCAAATGCAGAGACCCATACCCAGCACCCCAATGCATGGAAGACAAGCAAACTCCAAAGGATTACAACTTTCTTGTTAATAAATGCCTAGTATTTAAGTCGAGGGTGTTTAAAAGGTCTCCACCAAGTCACTTGTCAAATGTGCCATGGTGTTATCATCTTGGCATAGAGACAGCTGCCACCTTGTCCTGCCCTGAAATACCACAGGGCATGCCCCTATCTGATCCTCCTTGCACCTCCGTCCAGGATCCCTGCAGGGAAAGACAGTGACAACAGAACAAGGGTTTCCCATATCTACTAAACCAATCTGGTTGCTGGCCCAGGCAGAAGGTGGCAGGGGTTTTGGGGGCACACTGGGAAGAAAGAGATGCAGTACACAAGGGCACCAGGTGACTGAGAACAGACAGCTGGCAAACCTAACAGTGAATACAGGGAGGCAATGGAAGTCAGTACTTCATGTAAGTCAAGGCTACACATCCTCAATAAACGTTCTAAGAAAGCTGTTATTAATAATTTCAAGGAAAAAGAACCTGAAGTCTTCCAGTTTAAGATGGTAGATTAAAGGCAGCCTCCATGTGATGTGGTAAAGCAAAGGGGTTAGAATAGAAAGAAGGGGACTGTTTCCTAGAAAAAATGGTGTGGAGAAGCACAGGAGATTATGGGATGGTCTCAGGTTGCAGAACATAGCTGAAAAGTGAGAGAGATCGGACACAACACATCTCCAGCCATGGCTTCCCATGAGGGAGGGGAAATGGAGCCCTCATCCTCTTTTAGAGGGGATGTGTTGCCATTATTTTTCACATTTCTTGTGCATCTGTAGGAGTGGCTATCACCTCCTGTTTTATTGTGAGGTTTTCTTAGCTAGTGGCTTTCTCTTGAAATCAGAGATTATGATTTCAGGTGCACAAATCAGAAACACGAGAAACATGAAAAAGCAAGGCAACACATCACCTCTAAAAGAATATGATTCTTTGACCAGTGAATACAAAGATATTGAAACAGTTGAAACATTAAGGAATTTAAAAGCCTACTCGTAAAAATGATCAATGACATAAAAGAGGACACAAACAAATGAATGAAGTAAGGAAGTCAATACAGGACCTAGGTCAGAAAGTCACCATGATAGAAGACACTGTCAGAAAAATGGATGAAAAATTTAGAGAGGAAATTGAGACTTTTTTTTAAAAGACAGAAATGTTAGAAGTGAAGAACTCTATGAACCAAATAGAAAACACAGTGAAAGTATCACCAATAGGCTAGATGAAGCAGAAGATAGAATATCAGCGATAGAAGACAAGGTTGAGGAAATACTACATTCAGATAATAACAAAGGAAAAAAGTAAAAGAACATGACCACAATTTTCAAAAAATTTGGGACATGACCAAGACACCAAACCTAAGAATCCATGGAGAAGAACAAGCTAAGATAAAAACTAAAGGCATAGGAAACTTAATCAGAGAAATTATAGCAAAAAATTTCCCAACTCTGGGAAAAGAGATGGAAATCTGACCACATGAGGCATTTAGAACACAAAACAGACATGACCACAAAGGAAACTCCCCAAGACATAATAATTAAAATGCCAAGATTATAGAACAAAGAAACAATATAAAAAGATGCAAGAGAAAAACACCAGCTCACTTACAAGGAATACTCATCAGAATTATATCAGACCTCTCAGCACAAACACCCAAATTTAGGAAAGGATGGAATGATGTATCTCAAGCCCTGAAAGTAAATAATTGCCAAGCAAGATTATTATATCCATCAATGTAATCATTTAAGATGGATGGAGAAATAAAGATATTCAAAGACAAGCACACACTAAAACAATATATGACCACGAAACCAGCATTGCAGAAGATACTTAAAAGAATTTTACTCATAAGAGGAAGAAAGACAGTCTCCACCACAAGAACACAGAAAAGAATAAACTTCATGAGAGGAAAAGACAAACTAAAGAGAACTAGGAAAGAGTCAGTCATGTCTAATTCATAAAACCAGCAAACCTAGATATAAACAAGAGAGAAATAAAAGAACAAATAGTATATGAACCAATCAGGAAAACATCCAATACAGTAAGAAGAACCAGCAAATCTCTCTCAATAATAATCTTACATATAAATGGTCTTAACTATCTAATTAAAAGACATAGATTAGTAGACTGGATTTAAAAACAAGATCCAACAATTTGTTGTCTTAAAGAAATATATCTCACTGGCAAGAACACCCACAGGTTGAAAGTGAGAGAATGGAAATTGATATACTAAGCAACAAGAAGCAAAAAAAAAAAAAAATAGAGAAATAATCATCATTATATCAGACAAAGTAGATTTCAAGTTAAAACTAATCCAAAGAGACAAAGAAAGTCACTACATATTAATAAAAGGAACAATTGATCAAGAAGATATAATAATTATAAATATATATGCACAGAATTCCACTCCCCCCCAAAAAAAATCCAGAAACAGCCATTGAAAACCTTACAAGGGTTGCTATGACTCAGATTCTGACTTGACAGCACCTAACAACAACAACAGCAGCATGCACGGAATATCAGTGCACCCAACTTGATTAATAAAACATTCTGGACTTAAAGGGACAGATAGGACCAGATACAATAATAGTGGATGATGTCAATACCCAACTTTCATCAATAGATAGACCATCCAGACAAGAAAAATCAACAAAGAAACTTCAGAGTAAAACATCACAATAGATCAAATGGACTTAATAGACATCTACAGAATATTTCACCCAAAAGGTACAGAATACACATTCTTCTCAGCAGCCCATGGAGCATTCTCTAAAATAGATCACATTTAAGGCCATAGATCAAATCTCAACAAATACAGAAAACTCAAAAGAATTTCGTATCTCTTATCAGACCATAATGGGATAAAACTAGGAATGAACAGCAAGAGAAATTATGGAAACTATATAAATGTATAGAGAATGATTAATGAATTCCTAAATGATCAATGGGTATTTGAATAAATCAGAAAAGAAATATAAAATTTCTTAGAATCAAATACAAACAAAAACACAACCTACCAGAACCTCTGGGATACCGCAAAGGTGGTTCTGAAAGGAAAGTTTATAGCTGTGCGTGCCTACATTAAAAAGCTAGAGTGAACTCAAATGAAAAACTTTATTCCCTTAAGCTCTTAGAAAAAGAACAAGCTTGGTGTGGTGACACACACAAGTAATCCCAGTGGCTTGGGAGGCAGAGGCAGGAGGATCACAAGTTCCAGACCAGAGGCAGTTTGCGTAACTTAGTGATACCCTATCTCAAAAAAAAAGTAAGAAAAAGAAAAATGGGCTGGGGTTGCAGCTCAGTGGTCCAGCACCTGCAAAGTGTGCAAGCATGAGGCCCTGGGTTCAACCCCCAGTACCACGAAAAAAGAAAGAAAAAAAGAGAGAGAGAGAGAGAGAGAGAGAGAGAGAGAGAGAGAGAGAAAGAGAAAGAAAGAAAGAAAGAAAGTAAGTAAGTAAGTTAGGAAGGAAGGAGGGAGGAAAGAAAGGAAGGAAGGGAGGGAAAGGGTACAAACAAAACCCAGAACCAGTTGATAGAAATAATAAAGATCAGAGCAGAAATTAATGAGAGGGAGACTAAAAGAATAATAAAAAGAATTGATGAAACAAAGAGCTAGTTCTTTGAAAAGATAAAACAAGATCAACAAACCTTTAGCCAAACTAGCCAAAGGAAAGAGAGAGAAGACTCAAATTAAGAAAATTAAAGATGAAAGAGAGAACACTACAACAGACTCCAAGAGTAATTTGAAAAAATTATATTCAAAAAACCTGGCAACCTTAGATGAGATGGATAATTTCTTAGACACATATGACCTACCAAAATTAAGTTAAGGGAACATAAAAAACTTAAACAGACATGTAACAAGTAGCAAGATCAAAGCAGTAATGAAGGGTCTCCAAATAAACATAAGCCCAGGAGCAGATGGATTCATTGCTGAATTCTAAAAGATCCTTGAAGAAGAATTAACACCAATGCTTCTCAAGCTATTCCATAAAAAACAAATAGAAGAAACACTACCACACTCATTCTATGAATGATACCAAAACCAGAAAAGGACACATAAAAAAAGGAAAACTACATACCAATTCCTCTGATGAACCTAAATACAAAAATCCCTAATAAAATATGGCAAATCAACTTCAACAACACATGAAAAAGATCATACACTATGATCAAGTTTGTTTCATTCCAGGGATGCAAGGCTGATTCAATATATGCAACACAATAAATGTAATGCAGCATATAAATAGACTCAGAAACAGAAATCACGTGATCCTTTCAATAGATGAAGCAAAGTTCAATATGTCAATATCTTTTTATGATAAAAAGCCTTGAAGAAACTAGGAATTGAAGGAGTATACCTCAACATAGTCTGCAGCTGTCCAACTGTGGCATTCGATCCCATCAGATATCTAAAGCTAAGCAGGTTCAGGCCTAGTTAGTACTTGGATGGGAGACTACCTGGGAATACCAGGCACTGTAAGCTTGGGAGAAGGACCCATCAACCCACTCCCAGAAAACAATCTGCCATTGAAAACCCTATAAATAGTGGAGAAGCAGCAGCAATATTGTTTTGCCTGTTGTACATAGGGTCGCCAAGAGTTGGACACTGACTCCATAGCACCAACAACCTCAACATAATAAAGGCAATATATGAAAAATCTACATTCAACATCATACTAAATGGGGAAAAACTGAAAGCATTTCCCCTAAAATCAAGAATAAGACAAGGGTGTCCATTGTCTCCACTGCTATTCAATGTAGTAATTGAACAATTACCACAGCAAATAAGACAAGAGAAAGCAATAAAAGAGATCCAAACAGGAAAGGAAGAAATCAAATTACCTCTATTTGCAGACAATATGATCCTGTACTTAAAAGATCCTAAAGACTCCACTAGAAAACTCTTAGAGCTGATAAACACTTTCAGTAAAGTTTTGTGTTATTGTTAAGCTCCATTGAGTCAAGTCTATGTACAACAGAATGAAACACTCTCTGACCCTATGTCATTCCAGGCACTATGTCAGTGTTTCTTTGCTGTTCATAAGGTTTTTGATGGCGCATTGTTTTGGAAGTAGACTGCCAAGTCCTTCTCTAATTATTTTGCTGTGTTGGGTATTGAATCTAGGGCCTCAGAGCATGCAAAGCAAGTATTCTACCAACTGAGTTAAACATACAAAATCAACATAAATAAGTCAGTACCTTTTCAGTACACTAATAATGACCAGGCAGAGAAAGAAACCAGGAAAACAATCCTATTCACAATAGCTTCAAAACAAATAAAGACCTGGAAATAAACCTATCCAAGGAGGTGAAAGATCTCTACAGTAAAATCTTTAAAACACTACAGTAAGAAAATGAAGACACCACAAGTTCAAAAAATCTCTCATGCATATGGATTGGAAGAATTAATATTGTGAAAATAGCTATAGTACCAAAATCAGTCTACAGATTTAATGCAATCCCCATCAAAATCCCAATGACATTCTCCACATAAGTAGAGAAAATACTAAAATTTATATGGAAGCACAAAGACCCCAAATTGCTAAAGCAATCCTGAGCAGAAAGAACAATGCAAGGGACATCACAATTCCTGATTTCAAATTATACTACAAAGCCATAGTAACAAAACTGCATGGTACTAGCAGAAATCAAACATGTAAATCAATGGAACAAGATAGAGAATCCAGAAGTAAATCCATGTGGCAACAGCCACCTGATATTTGACAAAGTTGACAAAAATATAATTTGGAGAAAAGATACCCTCTTCAACAAATGGTGCTGGGGGAACTGGATGTCCTCATGTAGAAGACTGAAACTAGACCCCTCTCTCACTTTGTACAAAAATCAGTTCAAAATGGATCAAATACCTTAATGTAAAACCTGAGACTTTGAAATTTCTAGAGGAAAACACAGGGAAAACACTTCAAGACATAGGCATAGGCAGGGACTTTCTGAATTGGACCCCACTAGCTCAGGAAACAATATCAAGAATTGAAAAATGGGATTGTATTAAATTATAAAGCTTTTACATAGCAAAGGACACAATTATGAAAATGAAGAGACACCCTATAGAGTGAGAGAAAATCTTTGCCAGCTATACATCAGACAAGGGATTAATATGTCAAATACATACAAAGGTCAAAAAACTAAATACTGAAAAAGCAAAGTATCCAATCAAAACCTGGGCAAAAGAACTGAACAGAAACTTTCCAAAAGAATAAAAATGAGAAACAAGCATATGAAAAAATGTTCAACATCCTTGGCTATTTTTGTTGCTGTTAGGTGCCCTCCAGTTGGTATCTGACTCATAGCAACCCTACGTACAACAGGTGAAACACTATTGTCAGTGCTTCTCTGCTATTCATAGGGTTTTCAATGACAGATTGATTTATGGGAGTGGATTGTCAGGTCCTTCTCCCAAGCATGCAATATCTGGTGTTCCCAGGTAGCCTCCCATCCAAGTGCTAACCAGGCCTGACCCTGCTAAGCTTCTGAGATCTGATGGGATTGGACACTCCAGGGCTATGGCTGCAGCCTTAGCTATTAGGGAAATACAAATCAAAACTATATTGAGATACCATCTGACACCAGTCAGAATTGCTATCATCAAAACAAACAGCAACAAATGTTGGCGAGGATGTGTGGAGGAACCCTATTACACTACTGGTGGGAATGCAGGTTGGTACTGCCACTGTGGAAATCAGTTTGAAGGTTTCTCAACTAAAACTAAGACTACCATATGACTGGGCTATACTACTCGTGGATATATATCAAAAAGAACATAAGTCAACCTACCACAGAGATACCTGTTCATCCATGTTTGTCATGGCATTATTCATGATAGCAAAGATATGGAATCAAGCCAGGTATCCATCAACAGATGAGTGGCTAAGGAGTTTTATTCAGCTACAAAGAAGAACAAAATCATGGCATTTTCTGGAAAATGGATCTAACTAGAGATCATCATTTTAAGCAAAAATAGACCCAGAAAGACAAAAATCGCATTTCTCTCATATGTGGATGTTAGACTTCAATATACATTCAATATTAAAACATATAGGTCATGAAAGCAGAAGGGGCCATGCATGGAAAGAAAACAGACTAAAGAAAAGGGGAAGGGAGCAAGAAGAAAGGGTAATGGGAGAAAAGAAAGGAAATATCACATATTTTTCCCTTAAGGAAAAATTGGGATATGTATATGTAGTTATTAACACACACAAACAAGACATGCAAATACAAGAGGGACCACTGGTGGGTTGAGAGGGGCAAGGGAAAGAGGTAATGTGAGGGTAGTGGGTGAGGTGAACATGAGCAATGTACAAGAAAATGCATGTATGGAAATGTTATAATGAGACCCATGAAGTTGTACACTAAAAAAAATTTTGGGGGGGTACTGGGGGTTGAGCCCAGGGACTTGTGCTTGCGTGGTTGGCAAGTACTAGACCACTGAACTGCACCCTCAGCCCACTATTTTTACTTTTCTGAGACAGGGTCTCACTAATTTACACAGACTGTGTCTGGTCTCGAACTTGCAATCCTCCTGCCTCCACCTCCCTAAGTTTACTTGTCATTTCCCCATCGGAGAATCGAACCCCAGTCTCCTGTGTGACAGGTGGGGATACTCACCACTACACTAATGAACTGACTAAACATTACTAATAAAATAAGATTACTGAGGAAAAAAGAAGTAGAGAAAATGACAATTATTTAATTAAAAAAAAGTTTCAAGACATGCGCCTTAGAGCATAAAACTCCAACCACAGGTGCTCTATAGAGAAGGGAGCACTATTTTCACACAAGTCAGTCTTTGTAGTGTTCCTTCAATTTCATGACATCAAAAGAGACACCAACGCATACTGCAAAGAGTGGACAGTTTGGAATTAGAAAATCCAGATTTATGTCCCAAGTTTCAGACTTATTAACTAAATGATATTATCATTAAATTTTTCAAAATTATTTCATTATCAATATTATGGTCTCCTATTAGATAGTATTCTATAAAGGTTAAATGTGAGAGAGACCATGATATAGCTACCAGAATCCACTTACCTCATCTTTGAGTACATAGCTACACTAGGTTCCCTAGTCTCTCTTACAGGTTGATGTTGTTGTTAGGTACCGTTGAGTCGGTATCTGACTCCTAGCAACACTGTGTACAACAGGTGAAACACTATTGTCAGTGCTTCTCCGCTGTTCATGGGGTTTTCAATGGCAGATCGATTTTTGGGAGGGGGTTGCCAGGTCCTTCTCCCAAACCTACAGTATCTGGTGTTCTCTGGCGGTCTCCCATCCAAGTACTAACCAGGCCCAACCCTGCTTAGCTTCCAAGATCTGAAGGGATTGGATACCACAGAGCTACAGCTGCAGGCCCCTCTTACAGGTAGGTGGAGCAATATTACTAAGTTCTCTCCCACAGAATGTGGGCACAGATGACAACTGCCACTTCCAGGCCAGCCCCAGAAAAGTGTCCTGCAGCCCTTTTTCTGTGCCCTACATTGACTGATTATAGATGATGACAAGGCTCTAGAAATAAGAACTCTTAACTAGGAACACACAGAGCCCAAGGATCTACAGATAGAGTTCACAAGTCTATGATTTAGTTGAGAAAAACCTTTAAATCTTTATTTTCACTAGCCTCAATTAAAAACTCACCATTTCCTTTCACTATCAATGTAGGCAACCAAGCACAATATATGAGTAGCAACGGACTCTTTCACCAATGAAATCACCAATATTGTCATGTTTTATTGCAGTTGTTGCAGCTAGCTCAAAGTACAATGTATTCTCATCACTCCTTGATAGTACAATAATTCTAGGTCCACCACTAGTTCTTAATACTTAGTGTACTAATAAAAAACACATATATTACTATATCATAGGTTAGTTCTTTTAATGTTTTAGTAACTATGTTTCTATAATGTTCATTATGTAATATTACATTTTTTATGCATTTGTAAACATTATTCCAAAGAAGAAAGCTTAGAGGCTTATTATGGTTTGAATATGAAAAGTCCTCAGCAGGACTGATTGTTCTGATTGTTTGGTCCCCAGCTGGTAGTGCTATTTTGAGAGGTCGTGGAAGCTTTGGGAGGTGGAACCTAGCTGGAGGAAGTGCATCACTGGGGGAAGGTCCTTGGGGGCATACTGTCCTAGGCCCCTTCCTGTTACAATCTACTTCCTGACCAGGATGAGGTGGAAGAAGCTCCTCCACCACATGCTCCCTCCACCAAGATGTTCTGCCCAAGTGCAGAAACCAACTGACCATGAATTGAACACCCTGAAACCATAAGCCAAAAAAATCTTTCCTCTCTTAAGTTGTTTCTGTCAGGTATTTTGGTCATAGTGACATAAAGCTAACAATACAGGGCTTGACCAGGCTGCCTAAATGGCCACAACACCAAAAAAAATTAGAAATTCTGATGGGATATTCTAAAGGAAAAAAAAGTGCATGGACACAAAAGGCTATTTACTATGTGAATGCATCTACATGACACCATGGAAAAGACAAATTTATAGGCACAGAAATTGGTAGGGAGGAAAGAGATTCACTCCAAAGAGACAAAGGGAACTTTTTTGAGCAACAGAGTCTTTCTGTATCCCAAATGTGATGGTACTTACACAACTGTCTACATTTGTCCAAATTTTGTGAACATATACCTTAAAAAGGCAAATTTTGTTGTGTCTAAGTTATACCTAAATAAATTTGACCCTTTTTTTCATTCTTTTTTTTGGGGGGGTGGTACAGGGAGTTGAACCCAGTACCTTGTTCATGCTAGGCAAGTGATCCACCACTGAGCTACCCCCATCCTTTTTATTTTTATTTTTTAATTTTGAGACAAGTTATCACTAAATTGCACAGGCTGCCTTTGGCCTCAAATTAATGATGTTCCTGCCTCTACTTCCTGAGTCATTGGAGTTATAGGCAGGTACCACCATATCCGGCTTAAACCTGACTTCTAAAGAAAGGAAAGAGCCCTCCTAGGGGATAGCACAGTTTCAAGATGAAAGCAGCTGTCATGATGATTTAGAGAAGCGCCACTCCACTGATTTCAATGCCAACCTAGCACTGTTATATAAAGAGAAAGAAACTTCTATTGTGTTGAGTTCATGAGTTTGGGTCTATTTGTTACCACAACTTATACTACTTCTGTACACTATGGGAAAGTATTTTGTACAACATAGTGCAAACATTAGAATGAGAGTTTACATGTTAAAATCCTGATGCTGTTACTTAAGAGGTTCACAGAATTTGGATGCCCATTTAATTCCTCTGAAATTCAATTTCCTCATGTGTAGAATAGATGAAATTAATAAGACACCCCCACTTGTAATATGTTGTGAATATGAGAGCACCCAGCAAACACTGAAGTGTTAGTTAAGTAGCCAGATACTCTGTGTTTAGAGCATTACCTAATGTATTTTCAGTCCTAGGCTTATACAATCTTGTATTACACCTTCTTTAGCAAAACTATTTCTTGAGATGTAATCCCCCTTTTTATCAAGTGATTTTTATATCTCTTGATAGGAACAAACATAGGCAGGATGTTCAAGGTCCTCCAACCCAAACCTTTTATCTTCTGTTCTGCTTAGGGGAGGGAACAAAACCAAAACAACAGCATGGCTTTGGGTTCTGGTGGCAGAATTAGCAAATAAAACCTACTACTGAAAGAAGACCCAAGGATGCCCCACATTTTGACTCAAAGCCACAGCTGTTGAGGGCACACCACTATCCCACAAGGCTTCCACCATTTTTAAAGAACCAAGGAGGGAAGACTATGAGGGAAGAGATCACAACTTGGGAAGCTATAGTTTTATCAAAATGAGGTCATTTGTTTCATTTATCTCTGGAAAGTCAAAGGAAGTCAATCAGGAAGACTGAGAATTCCCAAATTCTCCCTGTCAACAAAGCTAGGGGATAGAGGTAGGTTCATGTCTAAGTGTAGATCAGGAACTGCATTGGCCAGCTGCCTAATGCTATTTCAGAGAACCACGAGAGGACTGAGAGAAGGTATACGAGGGAGGTCAACCTGAACTTCTGCTATTGGAAGCAACAAGGATTCTTGAGTGTCTGTAGGCCAAGACAACTGTGCTGAAGGAGTGTGAGCCTGATCATCTTGCTTCTACTCCACTGAACAATCACTCAGCAGTTGGACGGTCCCCTACTGCAAGAGACAAGTGGAGTAGACCACCTATGGTAGGGCTGCGGCTATGAAAGCCTTGGAGTCTAAGCAGGATCTGGGACTGCACAAAGACCAGATCCCTCTTAGAACCCTCCAAAGAAGCAAAAGATATACCTCAGAGAGAATCAAAATTTTGGTGCAAATTTATAAGCACCAGTGAGTGTTGGAGAATGAGCTACTCAGTCACAACCAGCAGAGTAGTAGCTGCTACTTCACTATAGGACATTCTATAGGAAGACCCCTGCCTCAGTCTTTCCTACTCACTCCCCATCCCAATACCAATGAGAGAAGAGGACTGGAGGGAGGTTTCCCACAGAGTGTCCACCCTCTAGTAAGCCAAGCCACAAACCATTGTTCCAGTTCCTCCACCACCACTATCACCACCATGGCCACCACCGTCACCACCACCACCACCACCATCACCACTACCATTACCATTGCGACTACCACCACCATCACCACCATCACTGCCATCGCCATTGCTACCACCAATACTACCATAATCACCACCGTCACTATCAATACCACTACCACTGCCATCACCACTGCTTCCACCACCACCATTACCACCAACAGCATCATTACTATCAATAGCACCACTATCGACATTGTCACTGCCATTACCAGCATCACCACCAACACCATGCAACTAGAGTCAGAGTTCTTACCTCTATGTGTGGGGTGTGTGGAGAGATATTGGTCAAGTATGAATTTAACATTTAAAAATTAATTGGATAGAAAGAAAAGCATGGTGGTACACACCTGTAATTCCAGCACTTGGAAGGTTGAGTCAAGAGGATAGCAAGTTCAAAACAAGCCTTGCCTCAAAAAAAAAGAACAGAAAAACAATACTATTGAATCTTAAAACATATTAAACTGTTCTAATAACTTTTGTGTCTTTAAAGTTGTAGAATTTTACTCTCATGCCTAAAAGAAACCTATTACCCCAAGGCAGAGAATGACTTGAAAAAATAAAACAATTTCATGTTTATCATCATGAAATTGAAAGGAATAGAGACTTTTTGATATAAAGAATAATAATGATGCTCCCTAAGCACTAAGTTTATCTCAAGCACCAAGTGAGGCATTTGTTTGAATGTGATCTCTTTCACACCTAGGAGAACTTTCTTGCTATAAAATTCCTAAGCCAAGGTAAGATGATACCTTCTTCCCAACTCCAATGGCAAAATTATTGGTTTGCCAATGAACTATGTCTACATTTGTGTTAGCAAACACACTGGCTGGGCAATCATTAATGCCTTATGAGTTAAAAGAACAAGGCAGAAACAAGAGGTCCAAGGGATCTCAGAGCTTTGCTAGGCAACTGCTTACCAAGGCATTAACTTGTTGGTTAATGGATGGCCACAAAGCAGAAAGCATAGAATGTGAAAATTATTTCTTGCTGCTAATATATTTTAAAATGGACAATCAATATTCACTTGCAGAAAGTGAAGGTATCAGTTCTGAGATGTGCATCAGTCCCAAAAGCAAAGTCACAATCAATTTCTTTCTTCTGGGTTTCGGCTGTTATGCTGGTGGTATTTTTTGTTTTATCTTGTTTTGTGTTGTTTGCTTTGGAATAGCCAATTTCACCATGAAATGACTCACCAAAACAGAAACTAAAAGCCAAAAATCAAGGATAAATTCATCATAATCATTTATCCAACCCAGTTGCAGACACTCTCATTAAAACCAGATTATGAAATTTAATTTTCAAAATCCCTAATAAAATTTACAGCATATCACTGTGATGTGAAGTATCACAAGTAGAAGATGCTAAGTTATCAGCATGATACTGCGGGATGAGGCGGCCAAGTGGTTAAGGTGATAGACTGCTAAGCATAAAACTGTTTTTACAGTATTAAGAGAGTTTGTCTCTTCTGGGCTATATCATGTATGATGGGTTGTCAAAGTGTGGTCCTTAGATTAGCACCTGTGGCAGCACCTAGAATAGGAACTTGTTAGGAATGCAGACTCATGCCCTGCCTCTGGGTGTACTGAATCAGAAACTCAGCAACTTGTGTTCTAATAAGCCCTCTAGATAGTTCAGATGCACAAATATGTTTTAGAACCACTATTCTATAATAAGTACCAGTTTTTAAAAAGTAAATCACTGAATATTGAACCTCAAATTCTTTAATCAGTAAAATGATTTTAAAAAGTTTTCAGAATGACCCAAAACAATTATTAAATCATATTCCATCAAAGAAGCAATACCACCTATTGAGGTGAAGTCTATTTTGGCCTCTTAGGTGCCTTTGATCATCAACAGTCTGTGAGCATTGACAGAATACAACATTTTGGATAAATAACTGTATAATGACAAATTATGGGAAAATTTCCAAAGACTTTTTTCATTCCCTTTTTAAAAAGTGCCATTCCTATGAAAATATCCTTCTGAAGGGTTACTTATTCCATTAAGTATTCTGAAATCTAAGAAAGGGTAATGGTGAGTGATTATGATTAAAGTATATCATATGCATGTATGAAAGTGTCACAATGAAACACATTACTTTGTATAACTAACAATACGCTTATAAAAATTTTTTAAAGAATTCTGAAATCTAAATTAAGAATACACTAAAAAGTTAACAGCGCTTATCTCTGGGCACAGGGATTATGGATGATTTTTATGCCTTGTCTTTATACTTCAAGAAAAAATATTAAAATAAGACTAAAGAAACATAACATGCAGCCATAGCCCTGTGGCATCCGATCCCATCAGATCTCGGAAGCTAAGCAGGGTCGAGCCTGGTTAGTACCTGAATGGGAGACCGTCTGGGAACACCAGGTGCTGTAGGCTTGGGAGACAGACCCGGCAACCCACTCCCAAAATCCATCCGCCATCGAAAGCCCTGTGAATAGCAGAGAAGCACTGACAATAGTGTTTCGCCTATTGTACATAGGGTCACTATGAGTTGGTTGCCAACTTGACAGCACCTAACAACAACAATAAAAGAAGCATATGAAAATCTATTGAATTCAATAGAAAGCCATCATTCATAATGGCTGTACCCAGATCCACTATTAATAGATGAAAAAAATGTATTTTTAAAAAATTGATATAGAAAGCATTTTTAATAAACAGAATTGAACAGAGATATTTTATCATTACCTTTCTTTTTTCCTTCTAATAGGTGACAGATGGACTGACTATATTAAACGGGAATTAGATGGGAATTATTCCAGGGAAGAAGTCCAAATTGACTTATTTTAATTGTAACAGAGTTCTTCTAAATGTTGAAATGTTTCCTATTCTAAGTAAAGAATATGATCTGGAATCTACAGAGGATTTCTTTTTATAATACACACAGTCAATACCTTGTTGTGCTTAATGACCCTCAGTTGCATGGGCTGCTGCTCTCTTTGGTTGATTGGCAGTTATATTATAATGAAAAGGGATTTCATATTGTAGCTGCTCGCCATTTATTGCAGCAACCAAGATTAAAGTTCTTTTTATTTTCCTCACTTTGATTCCTTAAGATGTGCTTTCTTTAACTCAGAGCTATTGTTTTCATTTTTAAATGCTTTTCATTTAGATTTGTTTTAGATCCTTCCTGTGCATTTTATGAGCCTTCATCCTTCATAGTGCTGCGACTGTCATTTCTGAAACAAATGAAGCATAGCCTTTTATAGGGTTGACTTGTACCAATCCAGTGAGCTAGAAGAAAGTTTGGCATTTTATTTCTCTACAATTTCCTACCCAGAAAATGACTCTATGTAACATTGTTAGACTAATGTTTGGAAATCCCAAATATGGTCATGATTTTCTTATGTCCTTTTTTGTCATTTCCCAAATACTAACCTATGATGTTTCCACTATGATTTAGTGAAGGAAGCACAGAAGTAGAGTCAAAATCTCTGGATTAAGTTCAAGTTCTACTACTTACTGATTTCTGTGAATCACTTAACTTAGTTGAGCCCTAAGTTTCTCAGCTGTAAAATGGGAATAATATTAACTATATCACAGAGGTTATAAAAATAATAGTGATGTGGTAAAATTTTAGAGTGATTACTTTTATTGTTTTCTGTCCTGACTTACTTGCCCCCAAGTCACATGAAGTAACTGAAGAAAGGAAAAGAAAAAGAGTAATTCAAAGGAAATAAAATCTGCCTTCAGAACAGAACTTAGAATTTGTCCTTGTCACATTCTCACTTTCACATACACATCCTGCACTTATATGTCCATATCTTTTATCAGAATGCCTTTTTTTTTTTTTTAGGTGGTTTGATTGGGATGTTTTTAGCCAAGACTGGGATGAGTTCTATCCTGAAAGAGTGTCTACAGTGGGGTTGAATGGTGGTAGTAAAAATCCTAGAAGGAAACAAAATCTAAACACACCCTAGTGCTGCTACCATCTGTCCAATCTATCAAGTTCCTCTCCAGAAATCACTGCCACATTCTTTCCTCTGGCTAGGTTAGGGACAGACAGGTGTAAAAACAGATGGATGGCTTCACAAGTGTGTATTTAGATATAAACAGGGTCACTCAATCTCATGGAGATTAAGTGGATTATTGGAAGGTAAGGAACAAAAGGATTTTAGGAAATGTGTGAATGCAAGTCCCAGAGCAACTTTCAGGAATTTGACAAGTCAGATAAGAACATTTATCTAGGGATATCTGGATCGTAGAGCAACTAGAGAAATAACATAATAGTTCTAAGCCACTAATACAGGAATTTGAAATGATTTTGACAATGACGGGGTGGTTGGTAGTAAGTGGAAAAACAGAAAAGGATGCAATTTACTGGTTAGTCTCTCTTATTGTGTTTCCCGTGCTAATTAAATCATCTGTCCATTGGAGAATATTTAATTTGCTTTCCATTCTCTTAAAAAGGCTTGTTTGTTATTTCACATTATAAGAAATTGATTTGTACTAACTGTAACTAATAATAATGGAAGATGGCATTCCTCCAAAAGTATGGATGGATTCTGTGTACCTAACAGAAGAATGAGTAAACTCTTATGACACTAACACATTTATGTTGAGACACGATCCCTCAAAAGATCTACCTATGCACAAAAGATTACAAGACTTGTTTTATAAGAATACTATGATGCAGAATGGGGCTACTGCTCATAAAACACTGAGGATATTGAAGGTCAATTAATTTTAATGTGTTATTCTATGATGCTGTTATTGATGGTGGACATTATAAACATTTCTCACCTTAAAAAGAAAAATGGTAATGTTCACTGTATTGGCCCAGAAGACAGAGATTAAAGTACTTTTTATTAAGTTGTAAGAAGGTGTTATTATCACCTATTCTAATTGCAGGGCTGGGATGTAGCTCAGTTGGTAGAGCGCTGCCTTGCAGTCTCTGAGGTCCCAAGTTCCATTCCCAGCACGGCAAAATGGGAGAAGGACATGGCAACTCACTCCCAAGGCAATCCCGAAACAGCCATTGAAAACCCTATGAGGGTCACTATGAGTCGGACTCGACTAGACAGCACCTAACAACAACAACAATTCTAACGCAAAGCATTTTATAGTAGTCATAGTCTAGCTGAAAATTTATCCTTTCATTAGGCCTTACCAACAACCACAGAGAAAAGTCCATTCATTGACTCAAGAAACATTTATCAAGTACATACTTGAAGATTCTATTTATTAAGAAGATATGCTTTCTCTCATCAATATAAAGTCTGTTAAGGAAATTTTCTTCCATTTTAAAATAATAAATAAAATGTAGCCATTCATTTTAAAGTTTACTTAATGATCTATGTATTAGAGATATAATTTGTTTATAAAGAAAAATAATTTTGTCCATCTGTCTGCTTTAGTCTCAAAGACAATTCATAGTCCTAGGTCTAAACTTTCCTGAATATAAAATGTTTCAAACTTTAAAAATTATTTTAAGCCTGGTGCAGTGACACACATCTGTAATCCCAGTGACTTGGGAGGCTGAAGCAGGAGGATCACAAGTTAGAGGCCAGAGGCATTGTTTGTAACTTAAAAGAGCACCTATCTCAAAATAAAAAAATAAAAAATGAGCTGGGGGTGCAGTCCAGTGATAAAATACTTGCAAAGGATGTACAAGACCCTGTATTCAATCCCCCAATACTGTAAATAATAATAATGTAAAAATAAGAATTATTTTAAAACTGCAAAGTTAAAAAAACATGTATGTATAGCCAAGCAACATTAATTAACAGATTGCAAGTGAAAATGTTGACTTAAATATCAATTTAAATTCAATTGAAATAAAACCAAAAGACCTTTGAGGAGTAAGTTTTGCCACTGATTTGCTCTCATTCCATGAAAATAGGTTGTTTGGGGGAGTGGCATAATTAATGTCTAGCAATCATACATACCTGCAGCTGTAGCCCTGTGGCATCTGATCCCGTCAGATCTCAGAAGCTAAGCAGGGTCAGGCCTGGTTAGTACCTGGATGGGAGACCGCCTGGGAACACCAGAAGCTGTAGGCTTGGGAGAAGGATCTGGCAACCCCCTCCCAAAAGTCAATCTGCCATTGAAAACCCTATAAACAGCAGAGAAGCACTGACAATAGTGCTTCCCCTGTTGTACAGAGGGTCTCTATGAGTCGGATACCGACTCGATGCGACTCGACGGCATCTAACAACAACAACAACAATCATACATAAACAACAATTCTGGGTAATCAAGGTTTTATGTACCCTAGTTTAACTGCCACAAGATGCATGTTATCCCCTTGTGTGCATTCATTTGTCAATAAAATTTTGCCAGGAACAGACATTACCACGCTTGCCGTATTACTAAGTGATCTACACCTAGGCCCTCTCAACTGCATACTACAAAAGTGGTAGTAGATTGTGGGTTAAAATAAAAGCATTAGTAGCATCAATGTTAACAAACCTCATCTGGGACTAATTTACGAAACACATTGGTAGCACCGTGCTCAGTCCCATACTATACACACAAGATGATGGAGCCTATTACTGGAAGGAAGAGCCCTAAGGGACCCTTCCATGATACATAAGCCTCCAAAGCAGAGACAGTTTTATTTATTTTCTGTGCAAGAAAATTTTGAAACAAATCTCTGAATGCTTGCTAAACTCTATAAATAGAGATACTGTACCTTTCAAAAGAGTCTAATTTAAATTAAACCAACACACAAAATTGTGTTTAATTCAAAAGAACTGAAAATCATACATGACCCTTATAAAGAAATATGACTTATGGAGAATAGAGAATAAAAAATAAGACAAGCAAATAATTGCTATTGTAACTAATGAAACTATGCTATCCAGACACCATGCCACATGCCTGTATTCCCAGAAATTCAAGAGGTTAAGGCAGGAGGATTGCAAGTTAGAGGGCAGAGGCAGTCTGTGCAACATAGTGAAACCCTGCCTCAAAATAAAAAGTGAAAAAGGGGCTGAGAATGCTACTCAGCGGTAGAATGCTTGCTTAGTAGGTGCAAGGCCATTGGTTGGATTCCCAAACCCCACAAGAAAAAGAAAATAAGAAAGGAAGGAAGGGTGGAAGGGACAGAAGGAGGGAGGTAAGGAAGGAAGAAGGAGGGAGAGAAGGAAAGGAAGAAAAAAAAACAAAAGAAAATATGCTGGATCCATAGGTGAGGAGTCGTTGTGTGTGCACTGGATAGTTGCATGCCTCACCAAAGACTCATCCAAACAGAAAACATGCTGAAAAATAAGTCTGATTTTTATAGAAAAAAAAATCTCAAAAATTTTCTTAATATATTATTTTTATAATCAGAAAGTAACTTTTAAAAAATGCAAGTGTTAGCTAGAATTGTACGTGAACAACTAAAAAGCCTTAAGCCTATCCATTTAAGGCAATTATAATATAGGCTATTGTTGCGTTGGTTCTGACACTATTTAATATATTAATGGTTTGCAAAGGGAAGTTCAAGAGATATTAAATCATATTTCAAATAATATCCTGGCAAAGAAGAGAGAGCACTGCAAAAACAGGCCAATCCAGACACAAACAGCCCACACGGTTCATTAATAAGCACGACATTTTTTTAAATCTCAAAAAAATGCAATCCAATACCTCTGGGGAGATTCTTTTCTACATAGTTATTCAATAATAGAGAAGCCTGGAAAGCAACAAATGGCAAGGAGGAACATCAGTAGAGAAATGCAGGGAGATCTTGGAATGATAATGGAAAACAAATTAGAGATTGGTTTCCAGTGACGTAAGGGAAAAACAAGTCAGTGCTGATTTGGACCCGGTATCAAGCCAAAAGACTGCCTTTCCTAAACTAATTGCCTGCTGAGACTTATGTGATGTTCAAATTGGGGACAAAAGGATCCTGTGAACAGTAGATCTAGCCAAGCATATAAAGAGGAGCTTTCAAGGCCTCACTTATAAAAAAAAAAAAAGCAAGAAATTAAATACATATACAGAACCTGCCAAGAGATGACAGAATGAAGAGATAAAGTTATAAGAATATGTAAAAGTTATTAATGCCAAAAAGAAAGAGGAAGCCTTTAGCCTAGAGCTAAGAAGGGGATTGAAGAAAGAAATTTTAAAATTATAGTAAAACTTATTTAAATGGTCATTGGAACATCTCCCGCTACTTGCCTTTACATGCTACTGCACAATTTAATAGTTGAATTGTCCACATCCTAATAACTCACATTGGTTAATGCCTATCCCTTATATTCAGGAATGCTTTAATCTACTTAAATTCCTTATAGTATAGCACAGCAGTGTGCAAATTTTGCTGCCTGTATAAACATCTGTGGAATTTAAAAATCTCAGTGTTTCAGTCACATCCCATACTTACTAAATCAAAATATCTGGGAGTGGGAGACGGCCATCAATATACTTTAAAGATCATTAGTACATTCCAATGTGACATGTGGAACAAAGTTTGGGAGCTACAGGCATGGTGAGGAAAGGAAAATACTGGCGGCTGTATTTATTATGAAATCCATTTTGATAAAAAAGATACTGCAAGAAAAACCTACCTCACAAGTGCTAACAGCCCAGTCAAATAGGATAACTTATGCCCAGGAGGGAGTCATTCAAATAGAACAAGGAAACACTGCCTGGTTTGACGTTAGGAAAGGTGTGCATCAGGGCTGTATCCTTTCACTGTACCTTTAATCTCTATGCTGAGAAAATAATCCATCAAGCTGGACTTTGTGAAGAAGAACATGGCATCAGGATTGAAGGAAGACTCATTAGCAACCTGCATTATGCAGATGACATAATTTTGCTTGCTGAAACTGAAAAGAACTTGAAACGTTTACTGATGAAGATCAAAGAACACAGCCTTCAGTATGGATTGTGCCTCAATATCAACAAAACAATAATCCTTACAACTAGATCAGTAAGCAAATTTATGATAAATGGAGAAAATATTGAGGTTGTCCAAGATTGTGCTTTACTTGATTCTACAGTCAGCACCAATGGAAGCAACAGTCAAGAAATTAAAAGACATACTGCACTGGAAAAACTGTTGCACAAGATCTCTTTAAAGTGACGAAAAGTAAAGATGTCACATTGAAGACAATGGTGTGCCTGACTTATGCCATGATATTTTTTTCAGTCTCAATATGGTTGTGAAAGCTAGACATTGAATAAGGGAGATAGGAAAGGAATTGATGCTTTTGAATTATGGCGCTGGAGATGAATATTGAATATTTCATGGACTGCCAAAAAAACCAACAGACTTGTCATAGAACAAGTGCAACCAGAGTGCTCCTTGGAAGCACAGATGGCTAGATTGCATCCTATGTATTTTGGACATGTTGTCAAGGGGGTCAGTCCCTGAGAAGGACATCACATTTGGAAGAGTGCTGGGTCAATGTAAATCAAGAAGACCCTCAACTAGATGGATTGACACAGGGTCTGCAACAATGGGCTTAAATGTAAAAAAGATCATGTGTCTAGCACAGAGCCAGAGAGTGTTTTGTTCTGTTGTACATAGGGTAGCTATGAGTGGGACCTAACTCAGTGGCACCTAACAACAACAACATGCCTAGGAAGAGACAAGAATTGTGGTACAATAAGAAGAGAATCAGTGATTAGGAGTAGAAACTGATAAGTCGTACCACACATTCAGCTTATGCCTTCATTCATACCACTCTGGTGTCTTGGAAGTTAAGCAGGGTTAGGCCTGATTAGTCCTCAGATGGGAGACTACTTGGAAATACCAGGTGCTATAGCATAGGGAGAAGAACCCAGCAGCCTACTCCTAAGACAATCAGCCATCAAAAACCCTATGAATAGCAAAGAAGCAATGACATAGTGCCAGGCATGGCACAGTGTTGGGAAGTGTTTCATTCTGTTCTACATAGGGGCACTATGAGTCAGACTGACTCAAGGGTATCTAACAACAACATTCATCTTGATGGAGAACCACTGTTGGAACTTTGTAAGGACAGATGTGAGAAATTTAGCCACCTGAGATAGAAATAAAATTTATGTTTCCCACAAATGACCAAGCTAGATGTATTTTAAGGAAGTGGTGAAGAGATCTTAGGTCTTAGAGCTCCTGGAAAGCCCAATAGATCTGACATGGAGTTGTATATTCACACACACACACACAAAAAAAATGGAATGGGATCTACCTTCTGCAACCATCTCACATTTGTAGTGCTATTAACCCAGAGGTGAATCTGACACATTAACCTACCTCACTTTATAAGCCTCTTCATTTGAAGGCCATGATATCACTTCACTTCCAAATAATCTCTATCAATATTTGTTGTTGTTGTTGTTAGGTGCCGTGGAGTCAGTATCCGACTCATAGCGACCCTCTGTACAACAGGGAAACACTATTGTCAGTGCTTCTCTGCTGTTCATAGGGTTTTCAATGGCAGATTGATTTTTGGGAGGGGGTTGCCAGGTCCTTCTCCCAAGCCTACAGCTTCTGGTGTTCCCAGGCGGTCTCCCATCCAGGTACTAACCAGGCCCGACCCTGCTTAGCTTCTGAGATCTGAGGGGATCGGATGCCACAGGGCTACAGCTGCAGGCTTATCAATATTTACCCCTTCAAAATATTTGTTTGTGCTGGCCCTTCAATTTTATTTTTCCTCCACACCCATAATCCTGTTAACCCCCTTAGCAATTTTAGTATCTGGCAATGAGCAATGTGACTTCTTAATTCCAGTTCTTTTTTCTCCTTGTCTCCACCAAATTTCCTGGTTCTGCACCTCTTGTAGTCCTCTGACGGTCTACATTCTGGACTTCATCACATGGCACTAAAGCACATCTAACAATTCAAGAGTTCTCCCCAATGAAATAACAAATTGCCTGCTCTCATTCACCTGGTCAACCAGCAATTATTGCACTCCAACTGTGTGCTCTGCCCTGAGATAAAAATCGAGTACTATTTTAGCCAAATGACCAAGACACACACTGTGCCTTCACACGTGCCACCATCTTTCTTATGCTATTATATGCAGTGAACCAGTTTTCTGCTGCCTCTTTAGATTTCTAATCCCCTCTCTATTTAAGGCCCTTTCTAACCATCCTTCATTCCACTGACTTAAAGGCCTGTGTTGCTCCAAGTTGAGCTCCACCCCTTCCCTTCGTCTGCACAGAGCAAGTCCAATCTAAAAGGAAATGAAAAGAAGCATTCCTCTTCTTCTCTCTGCCTATGAGAATCCCATCTGCAGCTTCTCCTTGCATTCCTACTTAACCAGTAATCATCATTTAAAATGCATAGTTGGGGAAGGAGTACAAACCAGAATAATATAATTCACTATGTACAAGGAACAGATGAATATGCACTAAAACTCTAGGGCAGATAGACATTCAATCACCAATGTCATTTGCCTCTGGTGAATTGTGTTAAATTTGTAGTTGAGGGTGGAGACTTACAACAATGTACTCACAGATTACTTGTATAAGTAAAACTAATTTCTAGAGCCTTTAGAAGAGTTTCACATCATCCTTATAGATTTTAGATAACAGCAGAACTATACTCTTGTATTTAAATAGATAATATTTTAACCAAAATACCCAATTTCATCCCAGTAAGATCCTTAAGCAACATTTCAGCACCTGTAGCTTAAAAAAGAGCTATCTAGGCTGGCTGTACAGACTGGGGAGTCAGCAGACTGTGAATGGTAAAGGAAGCAACTAAACTAATTGAGATACCCCTGTAAATATTTGTAAATAAGAAGAGAAATGATACAAGGCCAGAACTGGAGAGAACATCAACTTCTAAGGAGAAGCAGAGGCACACCTGAGAAACAAGCAGAAGGTGTCTGCTACTTTTGTCACTATCTGCCACTCCATTTTTCTGTTCCCCTAACTATGATGATACTATGCCATTTTGTTTCCCCTTTTGCCTGTGTCCCTCAGATGTGCCTAGGACTAAAAAGTGTATATCGCAATTAGCAACAAAAATATCATTAGTGCTACGGACTAAAGGTGTCCCCAGAAATTCAGAAGGCAACTGTCGGTAGGAGGGGAAGTGAGCCTTCACCAAGATCCAATAATGTTGGCACCCAAAACTATAAGAAATAAATGTTTGTTGATTAAGCACCCCCAGTCTGTGGTATTTTTGTTATAACAGCCCATACTGACTAAGACAATAATTGGTGATCCTGGTTTAAGAAGATTCAGTGAAGTATATAAACGGAAACCAGAAAGTGGACTAAGTGTTAGGTGAGGAAAGTAGAGACAAGTTTAAATTCAGAAACCTTGGCAACGTTGGCAAGGAGGGAAATAAATGAAAGTCAATATGCTGCTTTTCAATTCCAGAGCTGCTTGAGTGTACTTAAATTTTGGTGATAAGGGTTCAGTTGAGAGAGAAAGGAAGAAAATTAGTGAGCATTCTTATCATTCTACAAAACATATACCAACGAATCACAATTGATTCCCTGGTCACAAAATCTGATGGTCTTTCTTCAGGTCTTAGCTTTCTTGACCCTTTTCATCCTATTTTTCTGCTTTTCTTCTTTGCCTGATAGTGTCTATTCCCCCAGGTGCATGTCCTTGACTTTTGAGTTTTTTTTCTCTCTGCTCTCTATTCAGCTAATCGTACTTCAGTGATTTAATCCATTTCCCTCTTGCTATTAAAGCAGAAATCCCTACTTCCATGTCCAACTTTTCACCCATGCTTATTGGTACACATCCAACTTCCAATAGGAACTTTCAATTGTTACTATCTTGTCCAAAATTAAAGCCATGAGATTTTCTACCCAAAGAAGCTCTCTTTTCAAACCTTCCCTAATTCTATCAACTAATAGCCATGCTAGAAATGGAGAATTGGACACTAATGATTCCAGTAACTTATTTTTATTATTGTTATCACAGTCATCTCATTGTCTTTGTTCCCACAATGGCCTCCTCACTGGATTCTTTGCTTCCTTTCCTGTCCTTTCCTTTCCTTCCCTTCCCTTCCCTCTTCCTCCCTTCCACTCCCTTTCCTTCCATTTCCTTTCCTTTTTCTTGCTCTCCCTCTAGATCCTTTTCCTTTTCGTCTTTCTTCTTCCTCTCCCTGTTTCTCTTTCTTTCTTCCTTCCATCTGGATCCTATTTTAGAGATGTTATCAAAGTATTACTTTTTGAAGTTGAATTTAATAACAGTAGCAACATATAACATGATGTTTATTCAAAAGATGCCATTAATCAAATGAATACTAGTGCCACCATGCAACAAGCAGGACAGTCAAATGAGTTTTCATCCCAAGATGTGTACGGCACCGTTATATACATGTACCCTCTTATATATATGCACATACATCAGCTTCACTGAGGTATAATTCATGTGTATTATAGTTCAGCCATTTAAAATGTAAAATGGTCTGAGCACCATAGCACATGGTTTAGCTCCATTGGTAGAGTGCTTGTTCTGAGGCCCTAGGTTCGATCACAGCATTGCAAAAATGAAAGAAGGACCTGGCAGCCCACTCCCCAAAGAATCAGCCACTGAAAACCCTATGAATAGCAGAAAAGCATGGACACAGTATTGGGCATGGCACAGTGTCAGGGATGTTTCATTCTCATGTACATAGGATCGCTATGAGTCAGACCCGACTGGATGGCACCTAACAGCAACAATGGTGGCACATAACTGTGATTCCAGCACTTGGGAGACAGAGGTCAGAGGATGCTGAGTTCAAGGCCACCCTGGGCTATCTAATGGGTTCCAGGCCACCCTTGACTACATAGTGAGATCCTATCTAATAAATAAATAAATAAATAAATAAATAAATAAATAAAAGCAGGCTTCCTCAGTAGCAGGAGTGGAGAATGGAACCCAGAGAGTCCTGAGCATCCCTACTAGTGGACAGCCTAGTTACCATCACACCCTGGAAGGAGCTAGAGGTGCTGCAGCCAGCCCCAGTCACCATCACCACAACCATGAGCAGCAAAGCCCAGATCAAGCACCATGAGCACTGCCTGACACTAAGTCCTATACCACGGGCAGCAGCACAGGGAATGGCAACTCCCGGTGGCCTCACATTAGCAATGCCTGCTGTCAGGGACAAAAAGGTCATGGCCATGAAGATTTGATTTGGGGAACAGTAAAGTATAAGAAATGGATATGGTTCCTTCAACAGTAATAACACCAAGGAAGATGAATTTGTACACCAGGCTTCCATAAAGAATAATCCCAGGAAATATCTTCACAGCATAGGAGAGAGAGAGACTATGGATTTTGATGTAGTTGAAGGAGAAAAGAGTGCAGGAAACAGCAAATGTTACAGGTCCTGGTGGAGTTCCAGTTCAAGGCAATAAAGAGGCACCAGATTAACCATTATAGATGTTATTCATTTTATGGGTTCTCCACATAATTGCTAGAAGAATTACCAAAATATTAAGAGTGGGGAAAGAATGAGGGATCAGAGAGTACTCCCAAAGGCCAGGCCTGACAACACTGGCCCTACCATAGTTCCCATCTACCTACATGCAGGGACCCTATGGCCTTCGACTATAGAATTCCAACCCTCCTGTGCAGGTAGGAGTGATGAAGAGTGCTGACACCCAGAGTGCAGGAGAATAAGGTAGACCAGTAAGACTGAAAGGCAAACAGAGAGGAAAGGGGATTGGAGTGCCATGGGCAGTTATAGGGATCAGGGCCTGCCTGGTAGAAAAACTCCTCAGGCAGTTTAGAGTATCCCTAGAGGATTGGACAGGGAAATGCCTGCCAGGACTAGCCAGAGTGTTAGCAGAGCCAACAAATCAGCAAGGGACAGCCAGGCTTGAAAGGCCCAGTCAAGGATGTCATCAGGCAAGGTCCCAAGGCCAAACAATCCAGGGCTTCCAACACACCCCAGACACTATATTTACTCCTAGCCAGACCCCACTTCTACATTTCCCAGCTTTCTCTCTCTCTCTCCAGGGACATCCTCCTCACCCCATGTATCCAGACATTCTATTACTCTATTACATTTTTCCTCCCTTTCACTGTTCCCTATTATTTTCCCCATTGTTCTCAATAAAGCTTTCACTTTTCTGTACCTTGTGTGGATTCCTATTATTCTTGATCTGTGGAATCTGGAACCTCTAATAAGGACTATACCCACCAGACAAAGGAAGATCCATGTACCCTCTCCAGCAACAAGACAGAATAGGTATCAAGCTTACAGACCATGATTCCACAAGGGGCCTTCCTTGCCAAAGGCAGCCTAGAGAGGATAGCAATAAAGAGGATAAGGAAAATCAAAGAGATGAGATTAAATGTTAGCAGCCACCTCAATATCAGTATCACTGAACTTCAATTACTGATACAGATGCTCAGAAAACCCTAAACCACGAGATGGCAAAGAAACAAAAGTACCTGACCCACCAGCTGAGAACTCATCTGTTCTCTAAGAACTCTAAGAAAGGCAGGGATGAGTAAATGCTGGTTTGCCATCTCTACCATCTGGTTTAATAGTCCAACAAGAAGAAATGAATATGAAATTCCAGTAATAAGAAATAAAAGATTAGAGCTGAAGACCTTAAGTACTTACTTTTTGCCCATGGACCAGAGTACTAGAACTATCTACATTATCTATACAACACAGTTTTTTGTTATTTTTACATAAGACATCTCTGCTGTTGTTGTTGTTAGGTGCTGTGGAGTCAATGTCTGACTCATAGCAACCCTACATACAACAGCCAAAACACTATTGTCAGCGCTTCTCTGCTATTGATAGGGTTTTCAATGGCTGATTGTTTTTGGGAATCAGGCTGCCAGGTTCTTCTCCCATGCCTACAGCATCTGGTATTCCCAGGTGGTCTCCCATCCAAGTACTAACCAGGCTTGACCCTGCTTAGCTTCCAAGATCTAATGAGCTCAGATGCAATAGTGGTACAGCTGCAGGAAAGACATCTCCTTTAGGTAGTGAAAAATGTTTTTTTGCTTTTTTTTTAAGGCTGGTTTTCTCAATATACCTTTAAAGGTTTTTAAATTGCTATATATCTGATCCTGTTGAGATTTTTAAGAACTTCATTTTTAATTTGAAATAAGTTTACAACTTGACTTTTTTTCAAAAAAATCAACAAACTGCAAGCATTGCTAATGAAGGTTGTTAAATAATTGTCAAAACATAAAAATACAATAAAATAAACAAACACTTAACTGGTGATGTGCCCTAACCAGAACATAACCAATGACATAAGGTCACTAAGAATAGTATCCTTTTTAAGGATGTGTTGGTATTTCTCTTTGTTGCAAACGGCTTTATGTTTCATTTTAAACCTTTCTTAAAATATTTGTCTGTTTTGGCTTCAAAATAAATATTTATTAATATTTTATAAACAGTATTAGCATGGACAAGGTGAACATAAATACATAGCTTAAATCTATTATACCTATATGTCACCAGTTAAGTATAAAACAAAAAATAAATAAAGGATACAATTGTTTTTCACTTGTTGACAATCTTGAACAACCATTATCATAATCAATGTGAGAATATTTCCAGCACTCCAACAGGAAAATCCTGAACTCATGAGTAGTTATTTTCCATTTCCCTTCAATAGCACTATCCACCCTAGGCCTGCTTTCTTGTTTCTATTTTTTTCTCCTCATAATCAAACCTTATGCTGGCAAGTCTAAGTTAAAGACTTTATTAGAATACTGATATTTATCTGCTGTGTTAAACACAGGAGCACCTAAAATAGTACCTGGCACATAATATATTGTTAATAGATAATTCTGAATCAATGATTGCATAACATTAACATACACTCAAATGTTTGTCCTTCTGGGAAGACATCTCGCCTTTTTTTAAGTGTGGACTTTTGGAACCAGGAGAATGACCCTGATTCTTAGCCCAGTAGTATTAGGGAAATGCATCAGCCAAGCACAAACATTAGGGTAATCTGCAATCTGTCTATCCTTTAATCTTTAGTAGCTATCACTTTCTAAAAGAAATCTTAAACCTATTAGTAAGTGGTCATTTTCCATTTCCCCTCAACAGCACATTTCTCCTCTCCTGGTCCTGGGCAATCACTAATATACTTTTTGTCTCGATGGATTTATATGTTCTGGACACTTCACATAAATGGAATCATATAATACATGGCCTTTCCTATTCAAAGAGAAGATGTCAATCGAGGTAGCAATGGAATAGCCTATCCTAGACCTTTCCCTACTGCCTAAAATACAATAAAGAATGGACTTCAATATCCCTTCCTTGCTTGTCTTTCAAGGAAAAATTATATCACATGGTTGAATTCTTTTATTATTTTAAAGAAAGAGCCTCCTTCTTCTGATAATGGTGATTTTTAAAGATCCAAACCAAGAGCCAAGCATGGTGGTGCTCACTCACCTGTGATCCCAGCACTTGGTAGGCCAAGGAAGGAGGACTGTGAGTTCAAGGACAATACAGTGAGTTCCAGGCTAGCTTGAGCCACATAGTAAGACCTTGTCTCAAAAAAGAAGGAAGGAAGGAGAGAGGGAGGGAGGGAGGGAAAGAGAGAGAAAAAAAAGAAAAGAAAAGAAAAGAAGGAAGAAGGAAGGGAGGAAGGGAGGAAGATGAGGGGAAAGGAAGGAACCGGTGGCAGGGAAGAAAAGAGAAGAGAAAGGAACAGAAGGGAAAGGAAGGGAAAAAAGGCAAGGAAAAAGAAAGATTCAAACAAAGAAACACAGAATCACTGGGGCAAGAGTGTTCAAGGTCTTCATCATCACACTGTCAGACACAGACTTTTGAGTTCTTTGGGCAAACTCTGGGAATGGAATGCCAGTCAATCAAGGATTTAGCATTCCTGGCCACATGACAGTGATGCAGGCTCAGTGCCTAACAGTCTACTAAAACCACTACACACAAGAACTCACCTTTGGTGCCTGCTGTAATGTTTTGGGTTGTATCAGGCATCCTGTTTGTTAGGAGTATTAAGTATCCTTTTCCTTAAATGAACGGTATTTGAAATCATTGTATTGCTTTGGTCAAACACTTTAAAGCAAATGTAATTGGTCTAGAGGGAAAGAGAGTAGTTCAAATATTAAAGAAAGGTCCCTTCAAAGCCTGGCTATAGATAGAACTAAGACCACCAATAAAATATTTTTATATTAGTTTCATTACATCTAAATTTGAATCCTTCCATTGCTTTCAATTACCTACAGAGAGAATTTCCAACTCTTCAGCATGACATCTGAGGTTCCTGTGATCTGCTCCTATCTTTTCCCTCGGCTTTTTCTTTTTCCTATATACCAACACTTTTCTCCCTGAAATCCATCTCTCCCATATCCCAAATGTGTTATGTTGTTGTTTGTTGGGAGCCCTTAGTAGGATCTGACTCATAGCGACCCTCATAGGGTTTTCAATGGGTGATTGCCTCAGGACTGTTTCCAGAGTGGGATGCCACATTCTTCTCCCAATTTTGCTGTGCTGGGAATCCAACCTGGGTCCTCAAAGAGCACAGAGCAGCACTCTACTAACTGAGCTAAACCTCAGCCTTAAAAGTGTTATCCTAACCCCTAAATCTTTGCATTTCCGGGCATTCTTTGCCTTTCTCCCCCTCTGAGCAATTTCCTTTCCTCCTCCCTCTGCTTTTCCAAATTATGTTGCAACTCAAGTTCCTGGCAAAAGACTGAGATGGAAAGTCAAGATGCTATCCTCATACCCTGTGTTCAAACACAGTGATGCAGTATGTTTCTACATCCTGTCATTATATTCTAGAAAAGCAATTTCATGACAGATGGTGAATGCTTTCCATTTCTTTGCTGTACACTTAACAATTTTCTTTTGGCCTTCGCTTATTAGTTTTATTTTTTACTCTTCAAACTAAAAATTGAATGTCAAAATTTATAGAAGCAGATGCACTCATAAACAGGAAGGGTAGAGCAGTTAAATATATAGTGCTCACATATGCAAGACATACATATTTTAAAATATCTAAAATAAGCAAAATCAACATGACAACCAATGCCCTATCTAATAACAGATTTTAAACTACAAAGATATGTGGAAAAAGAATGACAAATATTTACTGTTCAAATTAGTTTAGATGTGAGCTTTTTCCAATTTAAAGTTTTAGAGCAGCTTACTGACCTTTCCCAGGAAACCTGAAGAATACTTAAATATTTCAAGGTACGTTAATATTTATTTAAAGTAAAATTTTAAAGTATCTTTTGTAAACCACATTGTGGCACTGTAAATAAATTTCTTAATAAAAGAAAAAATCTCAGTATCCAGGTACTTCTCAACAAATCAAACTCTTCAAACTCAACCAATTATCATTAAAAAGAAAAACAGTTCATAAGAAAAACATTTTTAAAAACCTAAACAGATGAATAAATATTCGGTGTCACTAGTAACCAAAGAATTAAAAATTAAAATGAAATACTATTTCTCCTAGCCAAATTAGTTCTATGAATTATATGATAAATGGACACTTAGGATTATACTACATTCTGGTTGGGATGGATATAGATATAGATATATAGATATATAGATACATAGATATATAGATATAACACAAGATTAAGTTTAGATGGATATCCTTCAAACACATGAGAAAGTATGTAACTTGATTCAACCTGAGTAAAAAGCTATTTGGCATTTTAAATTATCTATGGTCTCACAGTATTCTAAATTTAAATTTCTAATGATTATGTAATATACCAATGGTATATCACCATTTTTTTAAATCACTCCCCTATTATTACATATTTAGCTTTTCCTCTACAATTTTTAGCATAAATGCTGCAAGAATGTTTTTTCCTTTTATTGATAATGTTGGTGGGGTACAGAGTAATACAGCATTTTCTTTTTCCATTATGCAACTATAACATCATTTTTGGTTTCCCTTTCATCAACTTACAAGGCTTATGGAAACTTTTGTCTAATATGTAGTAAAACTCAAATGCATATTTGGGTTATTTTCTCCTATCTTTCCTATGTATTCATGAAGTGCATTATTTACATTTTTCCCTTTTATCCCTTTACATTGTTTCTCCTCCCCTTCCCACCTTCCACAACCTTCACTTCCCTTTGCAAGTCCCCTCCCTCCTTCTTTCTACTCCTTTTATTTTCCCTTCTTTGCTAAGTTTAATTGTACATTTTTATATACCTACTTATGTATAGGATTTTTCTTCCTTTAAGTAAGATTAAGCTCCCACATGAGTGAGAACAGAAGATATTTATGTTTTTGAGCCAGTGTTCATTCACTTAAGATGATACTCTCCAGTTCCATCCATTTTGCTCCAAATGACATTATATCATTCTTTTTTATTGCTGAGTAATATTCCATGTATATATGTACCATACTTTTTTTTATCCATTCTTCTGTTGATGGGCATCTTGGTTGGTTCCATATCCTTGATATTGTGAAGAGTGCTGCATTAAGTATGGATATGCAGGTATCTGTGGTATAATGACTTGTCTCCCTTTGGGTATATTCCCAGGAGTGGTTTAGCTGGGTTGTATGACAACAATATCATCAATTTTCTGAGATATCTCCATACTGATTTCCAAAGTGGTTGAACTAATTTACAGTCCCACCAGCAGTATAAAAGAGTTCCTTTTTCTCCACTCCTCACCAGCATTTGTTATTATTTGTTTTGTTGATCTTAGCCATTCTTACTGGAGTGAGGTGGAATTTCAGAATTGTTTTTATTTGCATTTCCCTAATGGCTAGGGATATTGAGTATTTTTTCATATGCTTCTTAGCCTTATGAACCTCTTCATTTAAGAACTGTCTATTTATTTCCTTTGCCCACATGTGTATTGGGTTATTTGTCATCTTGGAATTTGCTTTCTTGAATTCTTTGTAAATTCCAGAAATTAATCCTCTGTCAGATGTGTAGGATGCAAAGATTATCTCCCATTCTGTGGGCTCTTCCTTAACTTCATTGATTATTTCCTTTGCTGTACAGAAGCTTTTTAATTTCATGTAATCCCATTTGTCAATTCTTGGTGTGATTTCCTGGAGTCTTGTTAAAGAAATATTTTCTTATGCCTATGTGTTGGACCATGTTTCTTATCTTCTAGTAGTTTTAAGGTTTCTAGTTTTATGTTGAGGTCTCATCCATTTCAAGTTGACTCTCATGCAAATTGAGAGATATGCATCTATTTTCATTTTTCTACAGATGTATATCCAATTTTCCCAGCATCATTTATTGAGGAGGCTATCTTTTCTCCATTTTGCATCCTTAGTCCCTTTATCAAATATCCAGTGGCTATAGTTGCATGGATGTATCTCTGGATCTTCAACTCTGTTCCATTAGTCTTCAAGCCTATTTTTGTGCCAGTACCAAGCTGTTTTTACTACTATACCACTACAGCATAGTTTAAAGTCAGGGATTCTAATCCCACCTGCACTAGTTTTGCAGCTTAAGGTTGTTTTGGCTATACATGGTCCTTTGTGTTTCCATATGAATTTTTAGATTATTTCTTGTATTTCTGCAAAATCTGTCATTGGGATTTTAATAGGAATTGCATTAAATATGTAAATTGCTTCTGGTGGTATATCCATTTTTACAATATTGATTCTCCCAATCCATGAGCAGAGGAGGTCTTTCCATCTTCTAGTATCCTCTGTGATTTCTTTCTTTAATGTTTTGCAGTTCTGTTTGTAGAGATCTTTAGGGTCTTTAGTTAGATTGATTCATAAGTATTTCATCTTTTCATGGGATATTGTGAAAGGAATTGTTGCCTTAGTTTCCTTCTCTTCCTGTTCACAATTCGTTTAAAGGAAGGCTACTGATTTTTGAGTGTTAACTTTGTGTCCTGCTACTTTGCTGAATGAGTTAATTAGCCCTAAGAGTTTCCTAGAAGAGTTTTGGGGGTCCTTTAGGCAAAGGATAATGTCACCCATGAATAAGGATAATTTGAACTTTTCGTTGCCTATTTGTATCCCTTTGATTTCTTTCTCTGTCTGATTGCTCTGGCTAGGCCTTCTATCACAATATTGAATAAGAGAGGAGAGAGGGATATCCTCGTCTTATTCCTGATCTTAGAGGAAATGGTTTCAATTTTCCCCACTTAATATGACATTGGCTGTAGGTCTGTCATAAATGTCCTTTATGATGTTGAGGTATTTCCCTATTATGCCCATCTTCTCCAGGGTTTTTATCATGAAAGAGTGTTGTACTTTTCAAAGGCTTTCTCAGCATTGATGAAAGAATATTTTTACATAAATGTTGACAACCTCTCTGATTATTTTCTTTAGGTAAATTGTTAGAAGAGGTAGTACTAAATAAAAGGATAGAAGAATAATTTTTACAATTCTACTTTTAACTAAGCCTAACTACTAGTTCTCCATAAGACTAGAAGATAGCCACTCATAGGGTAGGGATATTTGTCTGCTTTGTTTAACACTGAAACCCAAGCACCTAGAATAGTACCCAGGACATAGTGTGTCATTAATAAATAAGTGCAGAATGAATGATTATATAACATCCCTATACATTCAAATTTTGACATTTATCCTTATAAACATCTAAGAAGACCATTCATCCTATCTTACTGTGGAAGGTTGGAAGTTTATTAGCACTTAGTCAAGACATTCCAAGTACAGAAATGAAATTTAGACAAATATTCCCAATCATTCTGTCTTGAGTTTTAAAAGATAGAAGAATTGCAGCAGCAACTTGGTGATGACTGTCCTCGAGTTGGCTGCTCCCTTCTACTTCATTGCTCCAACTTTGTTCAGTAGATTCAATGCAATTCCAATTACTAACTTAGCAAGACTTTTTGTAGAAATTCATATTTCACTTTAAAGCTGCAGTAATAAGACAGTGTGGTATTAACTAAATATAGATATAAATGAAGGAAACAGAATCACATACACATATGGCCCACTGATTTTCATCAAAGGTGCCAAGACAAATATGGAAATAATGACCTTTTCAAATGCTGCTATAAAAACTGAATATCCATATATGAAAATAAAAATGAACTTCAACCCTTATGTCATATCATATACATATAAAAATTAACTCCAAGTGGATCATAGGCCTAAATGAAAAGCTGAAACTGAAATTTCTACAAGAAAACACAGGAGAAAATCTTAGTGACCCCAAGTTAGGCAAAGATTTTTTAATAGGAGACAAAAACAATTTTTTTGTGTGTGGTACTGGGGGTTGAACCCAGGGCCTTGAGCTTGCATGCTGTGCAAGTGTTGGACCACTGAGCTGCCACCTCCAGCTCATTTTTTTATTTTTTGAGACAGGGTCTTGCTAAATTATACAGACTGCCTCTGGTCTTGAACTTGCAATCCTCCTGCCTCCACCTCCTGAGCCACTGGGATTACAGGTGTGCGCCACCATGCCCAGCTCACAGAAACAATTTTTAAAAGAAAAAGTTACTGAATTGTATTTTGTGAAAATTTAAATTTTTGGCTCTGCAAAAATCACTGTTGGGAAAGTGAAAAAGTAAGCCACTGACTCAGCGAGAACGTTCAGAATATGTATGTCTGATAAGGAACTGTGTCCAGAATAAAAATGACGCTTATAGAACAAAACAAGAAGGTGAAAAATCCAACTCTTAAAATGAGCAAAAGATCCAAATAGAAAGTTAATAAACGAAGATATATAAAAGGCAAATAAGTACCTGAAAAGATACTCAATATCACTACTCATTAGGCAAGTCATTGGTAATTGTTGAGGATGTGGAGAAACTGGAATTTTCATAATTTTCTGATGGCAAAGCAAATTGGAAGCCACTCAGGAAAACAATTTAGCAATTCTTTATAAAGGCAAACATATGCTTATCATATTAACCAGCACTTCCACTCCCCGTAGGTATTTACCCAAGAGAAATGAAAACATACCTACACAAAGATTTATGTACTCCAATACTCAGAAGATTTATTCATAACAGTCAAAACTGGAAACAACCCAAATAAGATGAATATCAACTGATAAGTGTATAAACAAATTGTGATATATTTGTACAATGGAATAATATTCAGCAATAAAAGGCAAGAATCTACTGATACAGGCCATGAATCACAAAAGCAATAAGCTGAGTGAAAGAAACCAGGTACATGGCTAGGGTATAGCCCAGTGGTGCTTGCCTAGCACACATGAGCCCCCTGGATTTGATCTCCAGCACTGTGAAGGAGGAGGAGAAGGAAAAGGAGAAGGAGCTGCCAGATAAAATATCCTAGGAAGGTGAAATTGTAGGAAAAGCAAATTATTCCATATATGTGAAATTCTAGAAAAAGCTATAGTGATAGAAATCACACTAGTCATTATCATATTCTAAGCAATACAGTCTTGGTTGGAGACATGTGGAAACTTTTTGGGGTGATGAAATTATTCTATAGCTTGATTATGGTAATTATTGTATGATTATATAGATCCAAAGTCATTGAATTGTCCACTTAAAATAGATAAGATTTATTGCATCTAATTTATACTTCAACAAGCTGATTGAAAACCTTTTGACAATATTAGTTTCTTTTTCACTTTTTAAGACAAGGGTTGAAAGGAATATTTATATGTAGATATTTTGATGTGGTTGGGGAAGTAGCTTTATAAAGTTGGTGACAAAGTGGTAGATATTGAGTACAATTTTCCTTGGATGAAGATGTGTCAAGAGTGTTTCTTCTCCCAGAGATTAGTGCTCAAATTTATCTTATTTAATGCTAATATAAAGAGATGAGTAGTAGAGTTTGTAGAGTTTGTAGATGAGCCTTAAACCTCTTTCAATATGTGTGTCAAGTGAATGAAGATGAATTGCTAGATGATTTTATACTGCGCAACTGAAGACAGGCAATGCATTTAGGAAAGGCAATTCAAACCTACATTAATAATAGTATTGGGGCCAAGTTACTTTCTTGGGATATTTTAAATTGTGTCTTGACAGTATTGGTAATTATTATAGATATATGGCATTATGGTTAAAAATTTACATGTAAATGCTGAACGACTTACAGATGAAGCAACATAATATCTGAGATTTGTTTTATTTTTATTAGTAGTATTTTGGGGGGCAGTACTTGGGGATTGAACCCAGGGCCTCACACATAGTTGGCAAGTGCTCTGCCACTGGGCTGCAACCTAGTCTTTTTTTTTTTTTTTTTTTTTTTTTTGAGTCATAGTCTTGCTAAATTATGCAGACTGCCTCTGCCCTGGATTTTAAGATCCTTCCAGCTCCACCTCCTGAGTCTCTGAGATTATAGGTGTGCACCACCACACCTGCTTGAGGTTGGCTTTAAAATAATCCAGTGGCATTGGGTGAGAGTTATGAAAAACATGGATGAAACAAAACTGGGTATATATTTAAGATTGTTGAAGCTGAGCAATGGGTACAAGGGGCTTACTTTTCTATTCGCTTTCTTTTGTGTATGCTTGAACATTTCCATAATAAAGATGTTTATGTTTGTTTTTTAAGTTGTGTGGGAAAAACTTATCTTACGTGAATTTGGCCTGGAGTCACCCTAGACTCTGCTACATGGTCCACAAGGAAGTGGAAAAATGTTGAAAAATGTGTTTCTCAAGTGTTATTTTCAAATCAAAGGAATGGGGTAGATAGCAGAAATACCAAGGGTACTTATCCACTCGACAGCAAGGGCCTCTCTGGAGGATTTTATCTGACTGAGTGGCAAGTTTAGCAGGTATCAGTGGGCAGAGGTGATGTATATCAGGCAGATGCAGGTTTGTGGCTCCGAACTATTTTAGTTCTGTGCTATTTGAGCTAGGCCACCTGGTAGAAACTGAGGCTTCAAGAAATAGTGCTCAGTCCCTTAAAGAAAAGAAAAAAGGTAGTTAGACTTGCCAGTCAGCTGGGATGCCTCCCAATGCGAAATCATTTGGGGAGGTCTATAAGGCAGAGGCTTACCACATTATCCCAACAGGCTGTTTTAAATTATAAGCCCAAGGGAATGCCAGGATCAGACAGAATATGGAACACAGAATTATTTTATCCTAAATATAAATTGCCAAGTCTCATAAAATACTTAGAAACTCAAAAAAAAAAGGGAAAGATAACTAATTATTTCATTAGAAATCTAGTGAAAACCTATGAAAAGAAGGGACTAAAATGGTAGTATTGGAGATGTGAAGGCCTTTTACACTAAATCCTGGAATACTAGATTAAAGGATATGACTGGAAGCTTAAACTATATAGTTTTAACTCCAGTGAAAGGAAGTACTACTTTATAAGGATTTTTTTTAACTAAAAACAGGAAGATGTTCATTCAGGATCTGACAAATAATAAAACATAGTTAAAGAAAGCTAGGATATTTGAAAAAATTCCTAAACATTTTGAGCCTGATACAGTGGAAGTCATCTAAGCTTGCTACCTTCTACCCATTGATGCTACTTCACAGGCTGAGTTAGGAAATGATCTGTTGTGACTAAAACCTGTGAGTCACTGTCAGAAAAGCTCTTTGTCCTTGCATACATAAAGAGTTTCCATTTCTGGAGTTAAACATACCAATACACTTTAATCAAAAGGAGAACACTGGAACACTGCACCATCCCAGTGCATGTCCTTGAAAACTTGTTCTGCCTGTCTACTGCTGCAGAGCAAACTACTCCAAAATTTCATGGCTCCAAACAGCATCCACCATGTTATATTTCATGAATTTTCAGGCCACATAAATTTAAGAGTGGCTCAGCTAGGTGATTCTTCTGCTCCATGTGGCATCACTTGGGGTCACATGCTATTCTGTTGGTGGCAAGGCTGGGCAGGAGGGTCAAAGATGGCTTCTTCCACATGCCAGTGTCTTAGTGGAAATTGCAGAAACTGGGTCCAGCTCAGCCCCTTTCCCTAATTATGTAACCTCAAGATCTCCCCACATGTTTTATCCAGTGGGGTAGCTGCACCTCTTATCTGATGCCTGATTTATAATCAGGGTGCCAACAACAGAGGAACCTGTCTCTTAAAGTTTACGCTCAGAACTGGCTGCATGACACTTCTGTTATGCTCAGTGACCAAAGCTATCCAGTCCAGCTCAGCCTCAAGGAGAGGAGAAATGGATCTCTCAAAGGGAGGATTGTCAAAGAATTTAGGCCACCTCAGATGTCTCAAAAACTTCCAGGAACTAAAAGATATCTGTGTGCTTTTAAGGAAAGCCAGAAATGTGTTTTTCTGGGTTAAATATATATTCAAATTTTTAAAGAGATAAATATTTCTACATATTTCAGTATCCAGACCAAGAGAATATTCCGAGGCATGTATGGAAGTGTTCTTTTCCTCAGTCAGTTTGCCCATCTGTGAGTGAATATGTGCAAAGTATGCATTTATCAAATACATATGTTGAACTCCTCTCTCCCAAATGATGGAATTAGGAAATAGGGTCTTTGGAAAGTGATTAGATCCTGAGGTCATAGCCTTCATGAATGGGATTAGTGCCTTACAAAAAGAAGCTGAGACAGACTGACCCATTAACCCCTCTGTTATATGCAATAAGAAGTTACCATCAGACACCATATCTACTGATGCCCTGATCCTCTCAGCCTCTAGAACCATAAGAAATAAATTTCCTCACTTATAAGCCACCCCATCTGTAGCATTATTTTATAGCAGCCTGAATGGGCTGAGACAGGTATCTTTTAATACATTGCTTCATATAATCATTATAAGAACTCTGTAAACTGAGATTATCAGACCAATGTCACATGCGATTACCTACATTTGAACTCAGGCACACTGTGGTTCTAAAGCCTTTAGTTACATTACAAATGTAGTAGAGAAGTAAGTGTTGACAAAGATGTCAACAGTTGATGAGAATATAAGTTGCCACAGTTATGATGAGCAATTCAGACACTTATTAGAAAACAGATCTTTCATGATCCAGTATTCCTATTACTGGATAAATTCTCTAGGGACATTCATGCATATGCACATAAGGAGACACAGTCAACTATATTTATAATGTTAGCAACACCAAAGAAATAGGAAACAACACTAAGGCCAATCAGCAGAAGAACACATAGCTAAGTGGTAGCATGTTCATATTTTGGAGTAACAGGTAGTGAAGAAAGTGAGGGACCTGGAACAACATGCGTCAATAAGGATTAATCTCAAAAATGCAAAGAAGAAAGCTGCAAATGAATACCTAAGTCAGATTCCGTTTATATAAAGCATAAAAACAGAAAAAAAGAACAATGTGTTAATTAAAATACAACATTGGGGATAAAATTATGAAGAACTAAGGTCATATGACACTTAATTTAGCCAGGAGGGAGAGGGATACAATCTGACAGGAACACACAGAGGCATCCAGAATACAACAAAGTTCCATTTCTTGATGTTCGTGGCAGTTTGTTTCCTTATTTTTCTTCTAACAGAAAATTCATCCTTCACACAGCTAACTATCTTAGTTGTTCTCCTACCACGTTTCAATATCCATAGTTTGCCACGTGGCAGTTACCTGTCGACTACTTTCCCCTCTTTCATCCTGTTGTGACCAGGCAAGGTGAACTTGACAGATGTCCCTGCTCTACACTGACCAGCTGACTTTGAAAGCCCACTACTATGCCTGGGAAATCTACTTTAATAACCATTCAAACATGTTACATGAAAAGATGGTATCATTTTTTCCAATGAATTTCCATGAAAGAACATTGTTATTCTTAACTTATAAAGATGAGATAAATTACTCTAATTTTCCTTTGCATTCCTTTCTTAATCACCACCATGTCCCGCAGTGAATCTATTACTTTAGAAGCAAAAGACCCATTATACCTATTCAGAAAGAGTAAACACAATCTCCATTGAAATTATTTATTTTTATTACTTTTTACTTATTTATGTATCATTTATTTTATTTTTTGCAGTATTAGGGGGCTGAACCCAGGGCCTCACACATACTTGCAAGTGCTCTACCACTGAGCTGTACCCCCAGTTCCTTTTATATTTTTCTTCTTGAGACAGGGTCTCACTAAGTTACACAGGCTGTCTCTGGCCTCAAACTTATGATCCTCCTATCTCTGCCTTCCAAGTCTCTGGGATTATAGGTATGCACATCACACTGGCTGAGCAATTGTTTATATTTGTCATGTATAAAGGACAGCAAAAACATGTTTGCAGTTGATACTGAAGATAGTTGTAATGGAAAAAAAAAAAAGAGAGCTTTGTAATACCAGCTATTTGGGAGGCTAAAGCAGGAGGATTGCAGGTTTGGATCCAAAGGCCAGCCTGCTCAATTTAGCAACAGCATATCTCAATAAACAAACAAACAAATAAATAAATAAATAAATAAATTTCATTAAATAAAAATTTTAAAGAGAGGAAGGGAAATTTCACTGCCCCAGCATAAAAAGACAAAATCATTAGAAAAGTAAGAAACACTTTAAAATAATACATTTTGTTTTGCTATATAGATATGCACAGCAAATAAAGCTTAATAATCTCTAAAATTATTAAACTTTTCTACCTCCAAAAGTAGCTACATACAATAACTAGAAAAATAAAAGTGATATCTATTTTACTTTCTGCTTGTTGGCATAAAAGCAAGGCAGAAAGACTTCTTAGTCATTTTACCCTCTCTAACAATAAATTAGTGTCAAAATAATTGAAGAAAAGAACTTCAAGTTACAATCTTTTCTTCCACATTTTAAGCCCAAATTTTAACAGGTAACATGTTAAGTCAAAACAAAGGAAGTTAAAATGTATTCTCTGGTGGGTACATTTTTTCCAGGTTAAAGTAAGATAGCAAATTATGCATAAGGTAAGAAAAATTATGCTTCCAGAGAAAGTTGGAAGGAAAATTTTTTTCAGTTATGAACCTTTAAAGTGGTAGTTTCACATATTTCTTTTTAAATTTAATTCAATTATTTAAAGAGAGTATCCTGCTATATTACCCAGGCTGGTCTCAAACTCCTAAACTCAAGTGATATTCCTGCCTCAATCTCCCCAGGAGCTTGGACTATAGCTACATGCCATGGTGCCTGGCTTCTTTCTAATTTTATAAATAATCCATTCCATAGTCATGTAGTCTTTTATTACATATGCTTAAAATAATTATTTTCAAGGTATAGAATCAAGATGATATAAGTTTATGCTTACCTTGATTTGCATTTAATAGGATTCTCCAATAACACTCATCATTGTTATGATTATAACACTAAATTCCTTAAATTCTTCCTGGCCAAAAGAAAATATAAGCAATATGAAATCACTTCCACCATTTTTGTGCCCATCATTGAATATTATCTCTAATCCCACTAACATCCATACAAGGATGCTATTATCTCCACCTTATGCACGAGGATGTTGTTGTTGTTGTTAGGTGCCGTCGAGTAGGTACCCGACTCATAGCGACCCTCTGTACAACAGGGGAAACACTATTGTCAGTGCTTCTCTGTTGTTCATAGGGTTTTCAATGGCAGATTGATTTTTGGGAATGGGTTGCCTGGTCCTTCTCCCAAGCCTACAGCTTCTGGTGTTCCCAGGCGGTCTCCCATCCAGGTACTAACCAGGCCCGATCCTGCTTAGCTTCCGAGATCTGATGGGATCGGATGCCACAGGGCTATAGCTGCAGGCATGCACGAGGATAAGGAGGCTTAAAATTGAGCAATTGTTCAACACTGCATTGCTGGAGTATGATCTGGTGGAGGTTTGTATCCAAATATTCCACTCTTTCTGTATTTTTATGTTTAATTATCCTGTGTTCATTAAAATACAGCTTATAGATTATAATAACTTGAACACAATAATACCTATTGTAGATAAGAAAACACTACCACTTTTAAAGTTTCTACTCTTAAAGGGATATTTTTCAAATTGATTGTTACCTGATCTGCTTAAGCCTCCAGAATCAATGTAAAACAGATATCCTTGGAAAACAATATGACCACTCATGTTCTCAAATAGATTGGCACATTAACATTTGAAAGTTTGAAATCACTGCATTGACAAAACTCATTAAGTTCTAGTAAATAACAGCACTGTAATTCTACACATACTGAAGTTCTTCCAGTAGAAGAGAAAAGGAGGAAAACCAGGTATGGTGGTGCACACCTATAATTCCAGCACCGAACAGGCTGAGGCAGGAAGATCATGAATTTGAGGCCAGTCTGGGCCTCATAATGAGTTCCAGGCCTGCCTGGACTACAGAGTGAGACCTTGCCTCAAAAAAGGAAGGAAGGAAGAAAGGAAGGAAGGAAGGAAGGAAGGAAGGAAGGAAGGAAGGAAGGGGAGAGAGAGAGAGGAAGAGAAGGGTAAAAGGAAAAGGAAAGAAAATAAAAAGAGGATGAAAGAAAAATAAAGAACAAAAAGAAGGGATAAATGAAAGAGGAAAAGAAGGATGAGAAGAAAGTGGGAGAGGAGGAGGAAGAGGAAACTTTGCTATGATACTCCAACTCCTGACAACTACTTGAAACTGTGTTCAGAGATCTTTGGGACATCCCCAAGATTTTTTTTTGGGGGGGGTACTTGATTTACACAACTCTACTATTTAGATGTAGAAGCAGCCACCAGAGAATATACTGTACAACTAGTTGAAGTTAACCACATTAAGGAGTATGATTTCAGTTTATCAAAAATGGAAATTGAAACAGTATTTACTGAATGCCTAATATGTTCTAGGCTTTGTGCTTTACACATATTTTATTATTGTTGGTATTATTATTAAAATATTGTATTATTGTATTATCATAGCCATTTTACAGATAAGAAACTGAGATTCAGAGAGGTTGAATAACATTCTCATGGGTACACCACAAGTAAGTGACAACCCAGAATTTAATCCTGCTTGACTGCATCAATATATATGATGCTTGATAGTAACACATTCTAAATAGCAACTGAAGGATTCCTTCCTCCTACTTCTCTTTGAGAGGAGATGATATGGCCAGAGGCCAAAGTCAATACAATTGAGCTATTGGATAATGGAGTGAAGTTTCCGTAGGTCAAAGTGTCTTGTGTTTGCATAGCTTTGTGCCTTAGAGTCCTTACTTTAGGCATACACTCTTAGCTTCTCACCTGCTTAGATTTAAGTACAGTGTGACTAAAACTATTTGAGGGAAGGTACAGCCATGCGTGTCGTTGTCCGTGGTCCTGAACCACTGTGCACACTATGAGTGGCTTCTCTGAGAAATTGGAGATGTGGAGATGGATGCGGGTTGAGAGCACTAAACCAGGAGGCATGAAGAGCTAGATATGCTCCAAGGAAAAGCAAGTACAGACTAGATGACTTAAACAATGTTGTCCTGTAGAACTTTTGTAATATTGAAAGTGTTCTAATTCTGTACAGTCCAATACAGTAGGCATTAACTAAAGGTCGCTACTGGGCACTTGAAATATGGCTAATAGACAAGTAACTAATTTTTAAAGCTTATTTAACTTAAGCTAATTTAAATAGCCACATGTGGACTGTATTGGACAGCACAGGTAAGATCATTAGCACTAACCTATTTACTGAAAATACAAATTCCCAGGCACTATTCTGGATGTACTAAAATCTTAATCTCTGGAGTGAGCTTATTGGTGTGCATTTTTAAATCAGAAGTCCCTGTACTTACTGACATTTGAGAATCATTATCCTATCAGGCATTTGTGTCAGCCTTCTGAATCTTCACACCTACACCCACTGACATTTACCATTTTTACCTCAGTCCCTGAACTGATTGTGACTTAGAAGTTTAATAGCCCAGCCTCACTTCAGTCCTACCTTCAAACGTAAGACCCAGTAGCTCAGGGTTGTTTCAAAGTTTCCACAGCCTCCCCACTGCATCCTAAGATTTCTTAAGGACCAATTTTAAGGGCACTCATGACAGGTAAACTCTTAAGTACTTATCCTACTACACCTCAGTCACAGTACTCCCAAATTCACAGGCTAATTGTCTTCCTCCCTGTGTATTTTTTGTCTACTCTAGAGAAACAGGCATTTGTCTTAACTTCTGTATTCTTAGGCCCCTTGTACTTACCTTAATCCCCTTTGTTTCTAGGGTTCATTCCCACCAACTCTGCCTCAGATGGATTGTGATTTCCATAATCTCTGTCCACAGTCAGGATATGTGAAAAGTTCTCATGGCACTGATCACTGTCTTTCTGTGTTTTTAATTAACCTCACTTGTTGTACATAGGGTCACTATCAGTCAGACCCAACTTGATGGCACCTAACAACAGACTGGATCTCCAGGTTCTGATGAGTCACTAAGTTACCTATAAGTCTGATATATTCTTTCAACACTGAGCCTCAGCTACTCTATAGCTGAGTCATACCAAGTTTCACATCATCTGGTCTAAGGTCTTCCCCTCCCAATTGATTACATCGTCCACATGCCAGTACACTACATCAGAGCCAACCCTCAGTCAAGCACAGTTATATATTTTTAATTTAATAATGAAATCAGAAATAAAGCTAAATAATTATCTGTAGGGTTATAAGTTCAATGTCTGTTGAATTTTTCACACACCATGTTTCCCTCCACCTCCCATCACATCTCATACGCATGCATATATACCACATGAAATTTACACTGATACAACACTTTCAAAATAATTCCCATGAACATAACATTAACATTCTGATGGATTCTATATATTGTTATTCTAATGATCTCACATAAGTCAAGCTTTCACTGCCTGGTGTAATTCCCTTCCTCATTGACCCTGGGCTCAGACATGCAAATTGCTTTGGCAAACAAGATATCAGTGTATGTGATATAAGGAAAGCATTGGAAGAACTTTCACATTGGGGCCTGCCTTCCTAGAATCATTACCATGTGAGAAACCTGGCCTCTGCTCCTGAAGCAACCACAGAGAACTGAGAGACCAGTATTCTGCTGACGGTCCAGCTGACTGCTGTACGAAAGTAAAGGCCATCTTGGATCATCCAACTCCAGGAAAAAGCCCAAATCACTGAATCTGTATGAAAGACCCCAGGAAAGACCAACAGAAGAACTGCCCAGGTGGATTCAATTCAAATTATAAGAAAATAAATTATTGAGCTATATGTTTAGGTAGTAATAACAAGAAAAAGTCTGTACATATTCAATTATGGATGCAAACAGTGGCAACCTAACTACATTTTCAGTTAAAATTCATCATTTCAATCCAAATCCAAGTTTTGAGATAGTTGGTTACTTAGCAACAGATAACTGGTACACACAATGACTCTAGAGATATTGTTATTATTATTCCCATTTTATGAATTAGAAATGTAAATTTCAGAGACATCAGATCATTTATCCAAGATCCTGGAGCCACAAGCCAGCAGGAAAAGCCCTAGAAATTTAGTCTGTCCCCAAGTTCAACACGCCTGCACAATACTAGGCCACTTATATACAACCTCCATTCAACTAGATAATGATCATTAATGATCCTAGTCCTCTCCAAATCCCCTTTACAAACCTAGATGCTAACATTCAGTATCCCTTAATTAAGGATAAGAGTCCTACCACCTCCCTCCTGGTCTGCCAGTGACCTCAACTTGTTACTTTCCTTAAATAAAAAACTAAAACTAGAAATTATTTTAAGTGAATCACTTGAATGTAAGTGTGGAAGCATAAAAGAGTGAGACCTATTTTATATGCAAAATGAATATTCTGGTCTGCAGTCCTGAGTTAAGTCATCATAATGGAGAAAAAGAGAAACAAATTTATCTGGTCTGGAAGAAAATGATAAGAATTATCTAAGGATTAAAAGAAATACATTAGTAAAAAACTGATTTTGGAATCAAAAGTCTTATTCACAAAGAACATTACAGCTTATATTAATTCCTTAATGTAAAATGAAGGAATTAGATAGATTTAAAGGCCAAAATGATGAAAATATGCCACAAAACTGGATAAAATTTTACAGTGGGAATCCTGGCAAAAATAGAAGAAATACAGCTCTGCCAAATGTCCAATAAGAAATCTCACGTTTTGAAAAGTTTGTATAGGAATTATCACAGAATAAAAAGATAAGGATTATCCTTCATTTCTTCTCCAAATGCTTGATTACCTCATCGTACCCCATTGGAAAAATTCATGGATTTAGTTTTAAATGACGCACATAATTTGAAAGAAATCTCCACTTCTTAAAGGCTATATTAACAAAAAACTAGTTAATCTGTTTTGGGGGGGTTGTTTTGTTTTGTTTTGTTTTACTGTACTGGGGAGCTGAATCCAGGAACTCATACATACTTTGCAAGCACTTTACTACTGAGCTATATGCCCAACTGATTTTTAATTTTTCATCTTATGACAGCATCTTGTTAAGTTGTACAGGCTGCCTCTGTCCTTGAACCTGTGATCCTCCTGGCTCTGCATGTAATTTCTGGGAGTACAGGTGTGTGCTACTGTGCTTGGCTTCCAAAACTTAATTTTAAAACGAATATTTTCACATCCAAGTATTATTCCACAGACAGTGATAAAATGATAACATGCACCTGGCATAAATTAAGTAAACAGATCACCAAATCATTTTAAAAAGAGTAGTTATGATGGTCTGAAGTCATGAAAACTGGCTCATCCCTAGGGTTCAAAGGACAGAAGAGGTAAAACACATGAACAAATTACTGTTTCTGCACCCTTTGTGTACACCACAGAGTGAGGCGTCTCATGGGTGTATGCAGGCTACACAGTCCTATGTTTCAGAACTTATGTGCCCACATAACGTCATTGAGGAAAATAAAGCAGTGTGAGCTGCTGGGGAAGCACTGTGGCCTCTAATTCAACATTTAACCCTGCAAAGGCTCATTGCTCTTCTCTGCAACAAATGGGTAGAAAAGCTCAGAAGTTAAAAATGCTGTGCAAATGCAAGGTGCTTTATAGCTGGTGAGGAGTATAAAGGAGTTTAAAGAGCAGAGCCTCTGGAGCACGGTAGCAATGATGGTATCATTTAGCCAAGAGACCACTAGTAATGACTCACACAAAAGCAAAGGCATTTAAAACAAAAGACCTAACAGGGAGCAGAAATGAAAAGACATGCTATTTGAAAATTGATCATGTTTAGTCTAGGGTCCACATGTAAGAAAATTATATTTTGAAAAACTGTCATGTTAAATTTAAGGTACTCTTCAATGACTTCAAACTATGCAATTTGCATTTAGTCCATGCTTAATTGTATCCTAGAAGAATCCCTCTAATTCTCTTTCTTGATAATAATCCGGCATAATATAACTTAGCTCCATTGACAAAGACTTATGCACAAGTTTAACAAGAGGGAATCAATTATTTTTTTGTTTTACCCATTTTCAACATGATTTTTTCTTCTAGATAACACAAAGCTTCCAAATACCATTTATAGAAAAGCTGCACAACATTTTTCCCATGTATATTTATAATCTTCATACATAATTTCACACACTTACCAATACTGAGAAAAGAGTACTCTACCACCATCCCTTGGTATCCATGCAAGAGGGAGGGTTCCTGGATACTCTCTTCCTCCACAGATACCAAAATCTGCAGATACTCAAGTCCCTTTTATAATCACACAGTATTGCATAGTATTATAGAATGACATAGTATCTGTATAGAACATATACTCACTCTCCTATATACTTTAAATCACCTTTAGATTACTCATAATACCTAATACAATATAAATACACCTGCTGGACTATATTGTTTAAGGAGTAATAAGCAGAAAAAAAGTCTGCACATATTCAGTTACAGATGAAACAAGTGGAGGCCTAACTACATTTTCAATCCAAATCCAGAGATACAGAACCCAAAGATATGGAGAGCCACTGTATGTTCAAATCATTCTTGCATTTCATTATGTATATGAGGGGTTTATTATATTGTGTTTAGTGCTTTCTTGTGCCTATACTCTACACATTTACCATTGGTTTTGACATTTGGGAAGAAACATGGTTATGGTAAGAGTCTTGACCTGCTAGCAGAGAAGATACAAAATTCAGCAAAATGATAATGCAAGGCAGAATAAAAGAGCTGTAAAAGAGGTTTAAAAGGCTCTTGGAGGCAAAGAAAGAGATCACATCTTTTCATCATGAGGTTTCAAAAGGATGCTTTCTAAATAAGCCTCAAAAGGGAAGTAGAAATAGAAAAAAACACATTATGTACCAAAACTATGTTATTTGCAAAAGTAATCAGGCATGGGTAAAAGGAGGAAAGTCATCTCAAGTCAAGGTAATGACAGATGCAGTAGCTTTAAGGTGACAAAATAAAGAGCATGACCAAGCCAACTGGTGGTACAAACTGGGGTCCAGGGCACCAGGGCTATCCAAGGAAAGTAATGGAAAGATAATGCCAGAAATACAATTCTTATTTTAAAGATCTTTTATTGCTAGGCCAGCCTTTAAGATGTTGTAAGAGATTTAAAGAGTGGAAGGCAGGAGAATAAAATATTCTACCCCTACAAAACCCACAACCATGAACACAAATAATGAATAATGAATTAAATGTATACATTTTCATTTATACCTTGGGATTTGCTTTTTACTTACATATTTACAGTAATTTTTGCTTACTACAGTTATTATTATCTTCCCCTAAAAGCACTGCCAGACATTTCACTTTGTCAAATGCTATCCAGTTATTCAGTGTTAAGAAAGTTTTCTCTACTATAACTTCAAATTGGTATCTCAACTTTCTACTTCCAGCCATGTAGTAAACAAAGTACCCTGCTTGGGTACTTTGTTATAGAAAACAAATTAAAATTCTAGATAAAATACCATAAAAATATTTTAATATATTTGTTATCTGGCTACTTAGTAAAGAAAACTCAGGAAAAGTAGAAGCTCGGGTAATCAGAGTAATGATGAGAGGCCTGTGCCAAACTGATTTATCTTGGTCTTGGTTTTCCGAGCCCTATGAAGAGCAGAGAAGCACTGACAATAATGTTTCAACTGTTGTACACAGGGTCGCCATGAGTTGGATACCGACTCACGGCACCTAACAATAACAACAATAAAGCCACAGTACAGAAAAGACAGATCCTACAATTCACCCATGTGGGGAGGCTTATTAATAGATACCCCTTGTCAAAGCTGAATCTAGAAAACAGCAAACTTCCAGGAAGAAGAAAGTTTGCCACCCAAGGAACTGAAAGCAAAATTGCTAATCTAGAAATTTAGCATTGGAAACAGTGGGACTCTTCTCTACATATTCCTAACTTTTAGACAGTCGTCATGCAGTTTTGCAGGTCCAATTCATACAGTCTGGGAGGTTCAATAAATCTCAATCTAAGAAGCCAGTTTAAAGCTGTCCTGAGCTAACAGATTAGAACATAGTACTAGATCAATGTTCATTTCCTGATATTGCTTCTGTCATGCTTTGAGAAACACATGCCCTTCCTAGTCAGCTAATCGAAGAAGACTGATAGACCCATGGAACACTTGCCCCAATAACATTCCTACAGTGAGATGCTGAGCTTCCCAAGCTACTACAGTATGGAACACAGCCTAGATCAACCAAAGCCCAGATGACCCAAGATTCCTGAGAATAAATGCTTACCTGTCACACTCCGTTGACATTCCCAGTTGTTTGTTTTGCTACAACAGGTAACTGATATAATGACAAAATTAGATCCTTGGAAGAAAAGTTCTTTTTTAAGATCAGAAAGATCAGTTGGTATAAATTGCTATATAAACAGAATAAAGGAAGTAATGTGAACATCTCAGTAAGTATAGAAAAAAAATCATTTGGCCAGGCACAGTGGTACATGCCTGTAATCCCAGCAACTCAGGAGGCAGAGGCAGGAGGATCACAAGTTCGAGACCAGAGGCAGTCTGTGTAATTTAGTGAGACCCTGTCTCCAAAAAAAGTTAAAAAAAAAAAAAAGGCTGGGGGTGTAGCTCACTGGTCCAGCACTTGCAAAGCATGCAAGCATGAGGCCCTGGGTTCAACCCTCAGTAATGCAAAAAAAAAAAAAAAGAAAGAAAGAAAGATCATTTGCAAAAATTTAGCATTCATGACTATTCAAAAAAGTTAGGACTAGAAGAGCTTACTTAGATAACAACCTACTGGGAAACTAAAACAGAAAAGATGATGAGGTATTTGTACAGGGGTAGTCAAAGAGAACGAATGCGAGTATTCAGAAGGGACACATTCTCCTAAGGACAATTTATAGTGAAAACAGGTGTTGTGGCAGATCAATTAGGGAAAGATAAGTAGGTTTGCAGTAAATGGTGCTGAGATAAGTATTCAAATGAAAAAATTAAATTGTACCCCTTACCACATTATATATAAGAATCAAATTCCAAGGACTGGGGATGTAGTTCAGTGGTAGAGAGCTAGCTTATCAGGTGTAAGGCCCAGGGTTTGATCCCCAGCACCAAAAAAGAGGGGGAAAAAAAAACAGGTACAATGACACATCCCTGAAACCCCAGCAACTAGGGAGGCAGAGGCAGCAGGCTGGTGAGGTCAAGGCCAGAGGTCACCTGCATAACTTAGCAAGACCATCTCAAGATAAAAAAAGGGTGGGGGTGCAGCTCAGTGGTAGAGCACTAGCAAATTATGCTTGAGGCCCGGGGTTTAGCCCCTCAGCACTGAAAAAAAAAATCAGTTCCACATGGATTAAGGATCTAAATGAAATAACAAAAGAGATTGCATGTGTGAGCTCAGGATGGAGAAGTATTCTGGATATTGTTAGGTGCTGTGGAGTCAGGTCCAACTCATAGTGATCCAATGTACAGCAAAACAAAACACTACCTGACACTGTGCTATGCACATGATTTTTTTAATGCTTGTGCCCATTGTTGTAGTCACTGTGTTTCTTCTTGTTTTCAGTCAAGTGGAGGTCCCAAAGCCTTTCCTCCATTCCCATAATTAAGGTGGACTCTTCTTTGAGGAGGCAACTTTTCCCCAATCATCTTTTGAATGCCTTCCAACTTAGGGGTCTCATTTTCTGACTCTATTTGACAGTACTTCTCTGCTATTCATAGGGTTTTCAATGGACAATTGTTTAGAGAATGGGCTGCTGGGTCCTTCTCCCTAATCTGTCTTAGTCTGGAAGCTCAGCTGAAACCTGTCCACTATGAGTGGCCTTGCTGGTATCTGAGATATCATTAGCATAGCTTTTGGGATCACAGCAACATGCAAGCTCCCATAGCACAACAAGCTGACACACCCCCACATGACACAGGGTTTGCACGTATTCTGGATATAAGATATATAAAGTATAAACTCTAATGGTAGAGATTGATAAATTGTACTGCATTGAATAAGAAATTCTGATCATAAAGACAGCACAAAAATGAAAAGATAAGTCACATAGTAGAGGAAATTTGCAACACGTATACCCAGCAAAAGACTAGTATTGAGAATATATAAAGAACTATAATTGACACAAAGAATAATTAGGATAAGAACAATTTCAGTGGGCAATATATGGAATCACCATAGCTCTTGTTTTTATTTAGAAATGTGGAATTGCTGAGATCAGTGTTCTGGAAAGATCATCATTTGAACTACTTAAACCCCTTGTCTCACAGCTGAGGACACCAAGACCCAAGGAGCCCAGGCCTAGCTGTGAGTCTGTCCTGTGCCCCAACCGCATTGCTTCCTCTTCTGAACTCTGCAACACCAATACTGAGTTTTGGGCTTCAGGTGCAGTCTCATCCCTTTGGCATTCCTTTCATTAAATTGTTGCCTTCAAGAAGAGCTAAACAGCTGGGTGCTGTGGCTCACACCTGCAATCCCAGTGACTGGGAAGGCAAAGGCAGGAAGATCGCAAGTTTGAGGCCACTGAGACCCTGACTCAAAATACAAAGTAAAGAAAAAAACAGGCTGGGGGTGTAGCTTAGGGATAGAGCACTTGCAAGAAGCATGCATGAAGCCCTGGGCTCCATGACAACAGGAAAAGAGCATGCATTTGATGGCAACTAGTATAGTTTAAAATATCTTGTCATATAAAACTTAAAGATATCCCCACTGAATTCCAGTTACTGAAAGTTATCCTGCACCTTATATTACCAAAGAGAAGATTGTTCCAGGTTACATTATTTTCTCCCTCTTTGTGGGCCAAATTCAATCTGTCGCTATTTGGATATTAAACACTTTACGCAAATTAAAGAGAAAGGCACCTCAGGTGATGCTCGAGTACAGGCTTATTGGAGACTTGATGATACTGCAAATCATTAGGGAAGCAAGTTCCATACCCCTGCCCTCTCTGATCAAACAGAGGGCACTGCTCTGCAGCTAGCAAAGACCCCTGGGACTGACTTAATGCTTTTTGCCTTCAGCCTCTGAAGTTTATCACATTACTAATGTTTAAGCCTCTGGATCCAGCTGGCTAGTTTAATCATTTTCAAGTACAATAATACTATTAACACTGTTGGAAATGATCCTCTCTCTCTCTCTCTCTCTCTCTCTCTCTCTCTCTTTCTCTCTCTATCTATCTCCCCCCCCTACTATTTCCCTCTTCTTGATTAATTCATTTTATTTATAAATTTACAATTATAAGTTTTCTTTTCAGAATCTTCTCATTCTAGTTGTTCAAAGTACAGAATATAGTGCCTTCTTTCTTTTATAATAATCTGTTGCTTTGAGAATAGAGTATCCAAACAGGAATGAATGATTCACGATCAATAAAGAAAAAAAGAAACTTTTAAAGAAAACAATATGTGGCCAAGCCAGGTGTGATTGGTGCACAACAGTAAGACCAGCACAGGGGAGGCTGAGGCAGGAGGATCATGAATTTGAAGCCATCCTGGGTTATACAGTAAGTTCAATGCCAGCCTAGGCTACATAGGAAGACCCAGTCTCAACAAAGCAAAAAAGAAAAAAATGTGTCCAAATATAAAATTCTGTTAAACTAAGCTGCCATATAAAAGTATACAAATGTATAGTTTAAAATATCTTGTCATATAAAACTTAAAGATATCCCCACTGAATTCCAGTTACTGAAAGTTATCCTGCACCTTATATTACCAAAGAGAAGATTGTTCCAGGTTACATTATTTTCTCCCTCTTTGGGTGGGCACTGTGTCTCAAGCAAGGTGCTAGGTCCTAACTGAGACAAAGAAACCTAAGTCCATAAAATTACATTACAGCTGAGGAAATGAGAAACATGACACAATGTACAAGTAACATAGGGAGGGTATACAATTTAAATGTAAAAAGTATATTTGGTATTATAAAAGCAGTTTTTAAAAAATAATATATACTAACATATAAAAGGGGCTTGGATTTAGCTCAGTTGGTAGAGCACAGCTCTGCAGTCTCTGAGGTCCTGAGTTCGATTCCCAGCACGGCAAAAATGGGAGAAGGACGTGGCAACCCACTCCCAAGGCAATTGCAAAACAATCTGACATTGAAAATCCTATGAGGGTCGCTATGAGTCGGACACAACTCAATGGCACCTAACAACAACAACATATAAAAGCAGGTAGGCTGGGCACGTTGGCACACGCCTGTAATCCCAGCAGCTTGAGAGGCAGAGGCAGGAGGATCGCAAGTTCAAGACCAGAGGCAGTCTGCATAATTTAGTGAGACCCTATCTCAGAAAAAGTTTAAAAAGGGGGGGGGGGATGCTGAGGGTGCAGCTCAGTGGTACAACACTTGCAAAAAACAAAAACCATGCAAGCACAAGGCCCTGGGTTCAACCCCCAGTACACACACACACACACACACACACACACACAACAGGTGGAGGCCACTGGAATAAAGCTATACAACCAAAATCAGGAATTTCAACTTCATAACTAGAAGTTAGGTTTGTAGAGAGGGTGTAAAGTGATCAGAATGCTACCCAAGAAGATGACTTCATTTGTTCATTGAGGAACATTTTCTGAAGAGCCACTAGGCACTGGGTCTTGGGCTAAGCACAAGGGTATGGAACAATGGAAAATACTGAAACAATGTATTGGGTAAGCTTTCCTAGAAGCAGAGCCTGAGACAAGGATTTGGGGCATATGACTTACCAAGGGAGTGCTCTAAAAGAAAAGAAAATGAGCAGATCAGATTAGGGCAGAGGAAAGAACCAAGTAAGATACTCTATCCTCAGGGGTCTAGCATCAGCCTGACCCTGAGCAGAGCTCTAGAGTAGGAACATTCTCCACAGACATGGTTCCTTGCAGCCATAGGAAAAGCCTTTTGTACTCCTCTATGGGGTTTATCTCAGTTGGTAGAGTGCTGCTGTATGCTCTCTGAAGCCCTGGGTTCAATATCCATCACCACAAAAATGGGACAAGGAAAATGGCAGATCACTCTCAAAATGATTCTGAAGAATGAAAAAACAATCTGCCATTGAAAACCCTATGGATAACAGAGAAGCACTGACGTAGTGCCAGGCATGGCACAGTGTCAAGGAGGACTTCATTCTGTTGCACATAGGGTTGCTATGAGTCAGACCTGAATCAACAGCACCTAACAACAAAAATCAGCCAGCAATTGGCTGGAGGTTGCCCCTGGAGAAGTGGGTGAATAATTTACCAAAGGAGTTAGCTCTCATTGAGTAAGGAGGAATTCTCCGAGTGAGTGAGCCAGAGTGAACTAGTAGCAGCCAGTGCTCACACATTTGAGGGATGGGTACCTAGCCTGATACAAGGGCTATGAGCGGGGCACCAGGAATGTACACAATGTCTTTAAGTTATTGGAGAAATTAATTTTGAACTTAGACTCCTCTAGCTAGCCCTCAAGTCCTTCTCTGAAATAATTGCCTATATCAATAGAATGGCAACAAGATAAATGAAGTCAAGAAAGATAAATGTATGGTATACAAAAAGAATGATGAACAGAGAAATGCAAAATGTCTAAGTTAAATTTAATAACTGCTAATGGACGACACAAGACAAAATTGGAAACTAAAATCCAGGATGATTACTATATAGCAAATAGTGGTGATGGATGAGAAAGAGAAAATGCAGAGGGCCCTACTGTTAGTGGCAGTACATCTGAAGATGAAGAAATAAATATAGATCAACTCTGCACCTGTACTGTCCAATATGATTGTTAAGGGATGAATTGTGTCCCCACAAAATTTATATGTTGAACTTCTACCCCCCAGAATCTCAGAACATGACTGTATTCAGAGACAGGGCATTTAAAGAGGAGATGAAGTAAAAGCAAGGCTGTTAGTATGGTCCTTTATGTAATCTGACTGGTGTCCTTATAGGAAGACATGAGGACTCACAAAGATGGAAGCACACAGAGGAAAGACCATGTGAGGACACGAAGAGAAGGTGGCCACGAAGGAGCCAAGGGTAAAGGCCACATAAGAAATCAAGCCATGCTGGGATGTTCACCTGGACTCTCCACCTCCAGAAGACAGATTTCTGTTATATAACTTTCCCAGCATGTGGTATTTTGTTATGGCATCCCTGACTAACATAGAAGGTATATACAGTAATAGTCAGTGACTACATATGGCTACTTAATTTACTTTGCTGTTGTTGTTAGGTGCCTTTGAGTTGGGTCTGACTCAAAGCAACCCTATATACAATAGAACAAAACACTCCCCAACACTATGCCATGCCCAGCATTATGTCAGTACTTCTCTGCTATTCGTAGGGTTTTTGATGGCTGATTGCTTAGGGAATGGGATGCCAGGTCCTTCTCCCATTTTTGCAGTGTGAGGGACTGAACCCAGGGCCTCAGAGCACATAGAGCAGCACTCTACCAACTGAGCTAAACCCCAGCCAATGTAATCTACATTAATTAACAACAAAAATTAAAATTAAATGAAGTTAAAACTTCTCAGTCATACTAGTCACATACTAGTCACATTATAAGTACTCAACAGCCACATGTAGCTGATGCTTACTGTAGTAGACAATGGTAAAGACAGAATATTTCTATTATGACAGAAATTTCTATTGGACAATTCTGCTCTAGAGGTTGAAGGTAATTTTTGTTTAAATACATAGGATAAAAACTTTAAGGATAGGGCTAGAGATATAGCTGAATGGAAGAGAGCTTGCCTAGCGTAACTGAGGCCCTGAGTTTGATCCCCAAAACCACAAAAAGAAAAAAAGAACTTTAGGATAATGATTAATAAAAGAGAAATATAAATTGAATGAAGAAAATGTAATAAATCAAACAAAAGACTCAAGAAATAATGATAAGTACAAAGTTGTTGTTGTTGTTGTTAGGTGCTGTCGAGTCGACAGCCAACTCATAGCGAACCTCATAGGGTTTTCAATGACTGACTGTTTCGGGATTGCCTTGGGAGTGGATTGTCCGGTCCTTCTCCCATTTTTGCAGTGCTGGGAATTGAACTCAGGACCTCAGAGACTGCAGCGCAGTGCTCTACCAACTGAGCTAAATCCCAGCCCCAAGGACAAAGTAGCAGAGATATAATAAACCGTACTAGCAATAATACAAATGTCAAATCCCATCCACGTCCCCTTTTAAAACACAGAGATTGGTATATAGGAAGAAAGGAAATTTCAAAGAAAATTTTAAATAGCAATTCACAAAATATATAACTGATAAAAAGAAATTAACCACATTAATTTTAAACAAAATAGGATTCAAGGTAAAAAGCAGTAAATAGAACAAGAAAGAATAGTTTATCCTAATAAAAGTTACAATTGATCATGAAGATTGACAACTTAGAAATATAAAGTAGAAATGACAAATCATCAATAGGTACATTCAGAAAGAAAGCTTCATACTTATAAATAAAATACATATTCTTAGATCAGTAACAAGATGTAACATATGTTAGTTCACAAGTAAAATTTCAATAAATTCCAAATATCAGAAATCTGATAAGCCACATTAACTGACCACATCATACACACAAAAAGAAATTAAAAACAGAGAACCAAAATATTTAGCAACACAATAAAAAATAAATATATGCAAGAATCCTAAATCAAATATTTATTAGTAAATCAAATACAGTAGTACATTAAAAGAAAAATATATCATTACAAAATAAAGCTTATCACAGGATTCAACATCAGGAAATCCCAGGAATAAAAAGTAGAAAGTATCAGGATTCTCTCCATTTTGATATGTAGCAAAAAAAAAAAAAAATGTATTTTTGGATACAGAAATCTTTATGAAATAAAAACCACAATCTAAAGATTTAAAAACCTTTTATGAATTAGGAACAGACAGAAACTTCCTTTTTCTAGATAAAAGCCATCAGAAACATGCAAATCATTTTGATGGTGAAATATTAAAGGCAGTCTAATTGTAGACAGGACCAAGAAAATGTATCAAATAAGAGTTCTTGGTTATAAGCAACAGAAATCAATTCTCACTAATCCAAAAAAGGAAAGAGGATTCATTGGAAAGTTTTTAGAAGGCTCACAAAATCAACCAGAGGCTGGAAAACCTAGCTCAAACACAGACAAGGGATTACTTAGTCTCTGGAACTGATGAATTCTAGTTTTTCTATCTTGCTTACCCATGAGTCACTTTTTCCAATAGTCAGAGCCCTAAGAAAGTAGGTCCAGCTAACTAGGTTTGTGTCCTGAGTCTTCCCTTGACTGCATGGTCACTGATAGGAAGGATCTAATGAAAGAAATGCCGGAGGTTCCTTCTACTTCCATAAGGGCAAAGCATCATCCCAGAGGTTTACCATTCTTCTATTGCCCACAGTGGAGAGAGGTAATTTCACAAAATCAATCAGGATGCTTTAAGTAGCAGAAAGGGATGTTGAAATACAAACAAAAATTCTACCATGATATTTTAGCCAGTTCAATATGGGAAAAAAATTGTGTTATACATAAAAGAAGTGATAAATATCTCATGGGAATAAGTTAAACACTCTTTTTTTAGAATTTGTATAATTGTCAAGCTCAAAAAGTCAATAGAATCAACAGAAAAATACTAATATGTACATAATACAAGTTCATTAAAGTGACTGAATACAAAAAATCAATAAACTTGAGCCGAGCATGGTGGCGCACACCTGTAATCCCAGTGACTGGAGAGGCAGAGGCAGGAGGATCCCAAGTTCGAGACCAGAGGCAGTCTGCATAATTTAATGAGACCCTGTTTCAAAAAGTAAAAAAATAGACTGGGGGTGCATCTCAGTGGTCCAGCACTTGCAAAGCATGCACAAAGGCCCTGGGCTCAACCCCAGTACCATTAAAAAATAATAATAATAAAATAAAATAAAGTAAACTTCATACATACAAGGAATAATCAATTAGAAAATGCAATGAAAAAATCCATTTACAGAAACAGCAAAATCTAGGAAATATCCAAGAATAATCCTAACAATAAATGCAGAGACGACGACTTCAGACTCCTCTAGAGGCAGAGAAAAAGCCAGAATGCCTCTCATTTGGTTGTCCAGAGTGTCAACAGTCCTAGAGGACCCTCAGATCCTTCTTAAGAATCAAGCCTGTAAACTCAGCCAGGGGCCTTGCCCTCTGGAGGCCTCACTCAGTGGTCTGCCTGTACTCTAAACCTTTGGTTTAGATTTGGTTGATTCCTGGGATGAATACTAGAGAGGAGTCACATACCTGCACAACACAGAGGTATCTTTCCATAGGAAGAAGAGATTGGGGGGGAGGTGCTGACACTTGGCCCAGACAGAGATCACAGCAGGTTACTGTTAGTTGGGAGACTTCAGGTGCATAACAAGATAAACTTTGCTTGCTGTCCATATTCTCTGCTACCTATCCAGATTGGGTGACCTTCCTTTGCACCAGAAACCCAAGTCCTTGTCCCTTGAAGTTCTACACAAGGGTCAGCTATGGTGTACCTCTGAGTTAATACTAATAAATTTTGTGTGCTTTTTCCTATTAGAAAGAAAAAGAAATACATAAAACCCATGTAAATGAAAGTATGAAAGTTCTCCAAAGGATACCCTGAAGACTCAGTGAATGAAGAAATATACTGCTGGAGATGAAGCTTAGTTTAAGAGCACTTGCCTAGTATGCACAACACCCTGGGTTCAATCCCTGGTACTGTATAAATAAATAAATAAACAAGCTTCTGAATGGGAAAGTTATAAAGCCACTCAATTATTCTGTAAATTCTATAAAACTCCAATCAACGTCCAAGAATTATTCTATTTGGAATTTATAAGCTTTCTACAAAGTTCACCTAGAAGAGAAAATAGGTACTAATACATTTAAAAAAGAAGAACAATGAGGCAGCATTTGTCATACCAGATTTTGAAACATAAAGCTTTAATGATTAACATATGTAGTCAAGTCAACAGAGAAAGAGAGATTTTAGAAACAGCCACATATTACTAACTTCTGTTATGATCAAATGAGATTGGTACAATTGGCTGGCCATTTGGAAACAAAATTAGATCCCTACATCTTGTGTTTAAAAAAACAGATTCCATTTATAGACTTGCATGTAAAAGTTAAACTACAAAAGAAGCCTCAGAAAATACATGATCATTTTTATATAATCTAAAAGGTTTTTATCAGACCATTTGACTACATAAAAAAAAATTTTTTTTTATTTTGTCAGGTGTGGTGGCACATACCTATAATCCCAGCACTTGGGAGGCTGAGGTAGGAGAATAAAGAAGAGTTTGACCCTAGCCTGGTCTACATAGCAAGTTCCAGGCCAACCTGGGCTATACAGTGAGACCCTGCCTCAAAAAAAAAAAAAAAATTAAGAGAGAGTAGTTTCAAAGAGGTTTTAACTATTGGGAGAAAGTATTTGGAAGAGCTCATAAAAATCAGTGACAAAAAAAGACAATGAACCCAATTTAAAATAGGCAAATAAAAAGCAAGTATTTTACCAAAACGTTTGCATTACACGTGGGAAAAGATGCTCTTAGTACGATCAAATGAATGCAAATAAAATGCAACAATTGCATATATTTACAATCATATTTTGCAAACGTTAAGTATTTGTTATTGGTACAAAAATATCAGGAAACAGTCTTTATGGAAATATAAATTGTCTGCAGCTTTTTGGAAGACACTTTGGCAGCATCTCTTGAAATTTTAGATGTATGCACTCCTTGATCCTGAAGTTCCACTTTTAAATATACAACAGAAGTATGCTCTCAATTATGACACAATATATACTCAAAATTTTCACAGCAGCATTTTCTGAAATGGCCAAAAGTGAAAACAATCAAAATGTTCATTAGAACAAAAGAAAATTAAACGCATACTCTGAAAAATTATGCTGCAGTTTGAAAGAATTATGTGGACATACATATATATTCTGTCATGGAAAATGTGCTAAGATATTTTAAGAGAAAAAGTTAGCTTGAGTCAACAGTATGACCCCATTTACATAAAATCTAATCCTATATTTTTGTTTATGAACCTATCAGTATATATAAATGCATAGGAAAAGGCCTAGAAAGATGCACACCAAATTGTTACTGCTGATTATCTCTGGGAAAAGAATGGGGTTCAGGATAAGAGACTATCATTTCTCAGTCAGCTATTTTTCTTAAAATTTTTACAACAAAGATATGTATGCTTTATTGATATTACAACTTTCAAAAAAGGAAAACCATTCTAGAGATAAAGTAGAAGAAAAAATTAAAGAACAAGTATTAGAGTCAGGGAGACCAGTGCTACTGTCTTCATGTAAACAAGAAGGGACAGGCATTCAGAATGGGCAGTAGCATTTGGAGTGAAGAGGGAATGGCTTCAAGAGAGATAAAGAAGTGGAGCTGGTGATTGTTCAGATGTAGGCATGATGAGGGAGGAATACCAAAAGGTATATAAGTTATGGAGCAAATTTATAGATGGAGGGTGCCATTTACCAAGATAGAGAACCTAGGAGGAGAAGAGGCAGGTTTGAAGAAAATATAATGAGTTCAGTTTTAGATATATTTTTGCAGCACTATGGTACACTGAAGTGGAAATGAAGCAATCAGTATACCAATGGTGCCTGAAGCCACAAGTCTAAATGAGGTTCTCATCCAGGTGCTGTGGCACATGTTTGTAATCCCAGCAACTCAGGAGGCTAAGGCGGGAGGATAACAAGTTCGAGGCCAGGGCAGCCTGTGCAACTTAGTGAGACCCCTGTCTCAAGTTAAAATATAAAAAGGGGCCTTGGTAATAGAAAGCCCTGTTAACCATTTCTCCCTTCTCTAAATTCCCTCCCAGTTTAACGCCTGTGTTACACCTTGCATTACTTTCCACAGCTGTAACCAAAATACCCATTAGAACAACTAAAAAGGAGCTCAGTGGTAAACTTTCATGCCATGTATGAAGCCCTGGGTCCAACCCCTAATACCGAAAATAAATTAAAAATTAATTAACAAATAAATATATCTCCTAGGAACCACAGAGACAATGAAAAAAGCAGAAATTCAGGCAGAATGAGGAGATAACACTGACCTCTACAGGGTGACCAAAGGAAGAGGAAACCACAGGGAAGATTGGGAAGGAATACTCATGGAAATGGGAGGAAAATTAAGGAAAAGAGGTGTGATGATTAATCTTGATTTTCCCCTTGATTGGATAGAGAGATGCCTAGGAGATTAAAAAACATACTTCTGGGTGTGTCTGTGATAGTATTTCCAGAGATAATTAGATCATGAAGTCTCTGACCTAATGAACAGTTTAATCCACTGATGGATTTAATTTTTAAATAACCTATTGGGAGGTCGTAGAAACTGGAAGTTTGGAGGAAGTTGGCCATTGTCAGGTAAGAAGCTGAAAACCTGCAAACTCTAGCAGACCTTTATTTCAAAGAAGCTACCAGGGCTGTCTCTAACAAAGGAGAGAGCAGCAGCCTGGAAAGGAAGGGGTGAGGCTTTTATGGGCTCTAGGTGGGAGGATGAAGGGGTGATTGATGTGTCACATCAGGATAGGTAGAAAGCAGGTTCGTGGAGGGTTCTGATGGGCTGGAAGAGGGAAAAGGAAGTAGTCATCAGTTGCCTGGCCCTGGGGCAGATTTTGAGTTAGGTTTTGGTGGGCTTTTTTGGAGGGCTTTTTGAGGACTGAGGCATAATGGGTAGAAGAAAGCACCACCTTATTGGAAGGGGCCATTTTGTAACAGGTCCTGCCTAACAGTCATGAGTGGCATGTCTTCAGGGCCATGTCTTTCAAGGGCATATCTTACCTGGTCCATTCTTGTTTTCACTCTGCTTTCTGGCTGCCATAAGTTGAGAAGCTGTAATCCACTTTGAAACCATGAGCTAAAATAAGTAATTCCTCCCTTTTAGTTGTTCTCTTAGGTATTTTGATCACAGTTATGGAAAGTAATACAAGGAGTGACACAGAAGTTAAATTGGAAGGGAAGTTAAAGAAGGCAGAAATGGTCAACAGGGCTTTCTATCACCAAGAGGAAAAGCAAGACCCAGATAGTATAGAGGTCACTGGTGAGGTGACAAGACCTGTTTCAGTGAAAGGGAAGAGCTGACATTAGGCAATAGAGGCTCCCAAAGAGTTGAACTGTGAAGAAGCATGACAGCAGGGAACCTATCTTAGTCTGTTTGGTCTGCTATGACAAAATGCCTTAGACTGGGTGATTGACGTACAACATAAATTCATCACGGTTTTGCAGGTTTGGAAATCCAAGATGAAGTTAATGGAAGATTCAGTGTCTGATGAGGGTCTGTTCTTTGATGGATAAACAACTCTACTCTTTCTATATCTTCACTAGTAAGAAGGGGCAACGGGTCTCTCTCAAACCTCTTTTATAAGGGCACTAATCCCACATTTGAGGGCTCCACCTTCATGACCTATTCAGTTCCCAAATGCCCCACCCCCTATACCATCACATTGGAGTTAGGATTTCAATGTACAAAATTTAAGGGGACATACACATTCACATCATAGTAATCTCCAAGGAAAAGGAAAGGATAAGCTCCAAATCAAGAGGAAAACAGTGCCCTCTCCTGAGATAATCAGAAGAGAAGAAAGAATAAGGGTATATTGATGTGTGCTCCTTGCTGGCATAGAAGGACTTTGCCAAAGTATTTTCCTGATACCTTCTATTTGCAATGTAAGGTGAAAGTAAACACTTTATACATAGGAGGCAGATAATAGAGAATAGAGTTGAAGACTAAAAGGAAATTTTTAAACAGCTACTGAAGACATTGGACACATTGAAGAATTGTCAGACAATATACAACAATAGCCAAACATTTTTATTCTACACTAAGAAATACATTTTATATCATGGCTGCCACACAAATACACACATACATACAGAACTAACACAAAAGATCCATGAAATAATATTTACACAAACTTTCTGAGTTGAATAATTTCTATATATATTATTTAGCCTTAAAAATTCTACTACTCATGACTTATTTAAAAACTCTCAACAAATTAAGTATAGAAGGAATATACTTCAACAAAATAAAGTGCATATATGCCAAACCGTGCCTGCAGCCATCGCAGCCTGGCATCCAACCCCATCTGATCTTCGAAGTTAAGCAGGGTCAGCCTGGTTAATCCTTGGATGGGAGGCCAATTGGGACTACCAGGTGCTGCAAGCTAGGGAAAAGGACCTGGAAGCCCACTCCCCCCCAAAAAAAATCAACCAGTGAAATCCCTATGGATAGCAGAATAACATTAGCATAGTACCAGGCATGGCACAGTGTTGAGGAGTGTTTTGTTCTGCTGTACATAGGGTCGCTATGAGTTGAACTCAACTCAGTGGCACCTAACTACCACAACAACATGCCAAACCCTTAACAAACATCAGTCTCTACAGTGAAAAGTTAAAAGTTTCACCTCTAAGATCCAAAAAGTTGTTAGAATCAATAACAAATTCAGAAAAATTACAAGACACAAAAATCAAAATCTAAAAATCAATGGTATCTCTATTTACTAATAACAAACTGACAAAGAAATTAAGATGACCTCATTTATGATAGCAACAAAAATAAAATAAAATAAAATACTGTACCTAAGTGTAAATTTAATCAAGGAGGTAAAAGACCTATATACTGAAAACTACAGAATACTGATGAAATAGAAGAAAGAACAAATTAATGGATAGATATCTCAAGTTCATACATTGGAAGAATTAATACTGTAAAAATATCCATCCTATATAAAATGATCTACAGATTTGATTAAATCCCTATCAAAATTCCAGTATCATTTTTCACAGAAATAGGAAAAAATGCAAAAATTCATTTGGAACCACAAAATAATCAAATAGCCAAAAAAGGACAAAGCTGGAGGCTTTCACCCTCCCTGGTTTCAAAATACAGTATAAAGTGATTATAATCAAGACAGAATGGTACCTAGAATTCAATCCTTGGCACTGCAAAAAACAAGCAAAACAAAACGAAACCCAGAATGTTAATGGCATAAAAACACATACATAGACCAAAGGAACAGAATGAATAGACTAGAAATCCACATACTTGTCATTAATTGAGTTTCAACAAAGGCACCACAAACATACAATAGCGGGGGAAAGTCTTCTCAAATAGTGTTAGGGAAATTGGCTATTCAAATGCAAAAGAATGAAACTGGATCTTTGTCTCACACCATATTTAAAAATCAGTTCAAAATGGATTAAAGACTTAAATTTTAGATCTGAAGCTATAAAATTACTATAAAAAAACATAGGGGTGTGAGTACCACAACATTGGTCTGGGCAATGATTTTATTTTTTTCTTTTGAAGACGGCCCCAAAATCTTAGAAAATAAAAGCAAAAACTAAACAAATGGGATTACATCAAATGAAAAAGCTCTGCACAGCCAAGGATATGATCTACAGATTGAAGAGATAATCCATAGAATTTGAGAAAATATTTGCAAGTAAAATCTTTGGTAAGAGGTTAATATCCAAAATATCTAAGGAATTCAAGCAAATCAATAGGAAGAAAATAACCCAATTAAAAATAAGCAAAGAACATGAACAGACATATCTCAAAAGAAAAAATGTAAATGGTCAACAGGTAAAGGGAAAAAAATTGTTCAGCATCACTAATTCTCAGGGAAATGCAAACAAATAATAATGAATATCACCTCACACCTGTTAAAATGACTTTTATCAAAAAGACTAAAGGTAAGTACATGGCAAAGATGTGGAGAAGGGAGAACTATTGTTTGCTGTTAATAATGTAAATTACCACAGTCATTGTAGAAATAGCATGGAAGTTCTCAAAAAACTAGAAATAGAACTACCATATAATCCAATGCTATAGTTTGGATATCAAATATCCCCCAAGGGCCCATGGGTTAAAGGTTTGGTCCCTAGCCTGTGGCACTATCAGGAGGTGCTGGAACCTTTAAGAGGTGGGGCCTACTGGGAGGTTATCCAATCACTAGGGGTGTGCCTTTAAAGAAAATCATAAGACTCCTTCCTTTACTGGCCCCTTTTGTTTTCCCTCTTTCATTTTGTGCCATAAGGTGAGCAGCTCTGCTATCCCACATGTTCCATACCATTATGTCCTACCACAGGCCCAAAGCAACAGGGAAAATCAATCCTGTATGAGCTCTCTAAAACCATGAGCCAAAATAAACCTTTTCACTTTATAAATTGATTATCTTTGAGTCTTTGTTATAGTAATGAAATGCTGACTAGTATATCCAGTATTTTCACTTCTAGGAATATATCCAACAGCACTGAAATCAATGTGGAAGGGATATCTTCATTCCCATGTTCATTGGTGCACTATTAACAATAGCCAAGATATGGATTCAGAGTAATTGTTATTAACAGATGAATGGAAAAAGAAAACATGGGATATATATGCCATGGAGACTACTCAACCTGCAGAGAAAAGGGAACACTCTTACACTTCTGGTGCAGCTATAAATTAGTCCAACCACTTTGGAAATCAATATGGCGGTATCTTAAAAAACTAAAAATAGATCTACCATATGACCCAGCTTATAAAACTATTGGAATTTACCCAAAGGGAGATGTGTCATCATACTGCAGAGACATCTGTATCTCCATGTTCAATGCAGCACTTTTCACAATAGCAAGGATATGGAATCAACCAAAGTGCCCATCAACAGAAGAAGGGATAAAATACTATGGTACATATACACAATGGAATATTACTCAGCAATCAAAAAAAAATAATGCCATTTGCAGTAAAATGGATGGAATTGGAGAAAATTATTTTAAGTGAATGAACACAAGCTCAGAAAGAGAAATACCACATGTTCTCACTTATATGTGGGAGCTGAATCAAAATTATAAGAAGGAAAAAATCCTATGCGGAGGTCAGAACATAATAAAAACAAATTTTTTTAAAAAAAAAGCTAAAGTCACCCTAGCAGAGACAATTTGGGGAATGCAAAAGAAGGAGGGAGAGATCTAGCAAAATGAGTAAATCCTGGGAGAGGAGAAGAGGGAGGGAAGGAACAGGAGGAATGAGGAATGGGGGAAGGGGTGACCTCAGGTGAACAGCCCAACTTTAATAGTCCAGGAAATAATTATAATAACACCAATAATACCAAAGAATGGTATTAATGGACTAGAAAATGCATGTAATAGTACTGATGATGTAAAAGGAAAGTTCACTACAGAAGTAGTTTCAATCTTAAACATAATTGGAACCCAAGCATATATAGAAAAATATTACCATAAAAAGACAAGGAAATGGAAGAGAAGTCTTTGGTGGGGTGGTAGGATGGGGGGAGAAAGCTCACAAGAGGATAAGGGGGAACTTATCTGTGTAATGTACAACAGAATGCATATGTGGAAATGTCACAATAAAAAGCATGTCAGAGTGAATCACATTAAGGTGTACATTAAAAATTTCCAATTAAAAAAAGAAAAAGACAGAAACATAAGTCAGTTCAATAGAGTGGTCTTATTTGTTTGATATTAGTTTGTTAACAAAAACATAGTGAGTATAGTGATACTACATACTATAGTTTTGATTCCTTATAAAATTTCACCATTTTATCCTAATAAAATACTTTTTAAAACTAAAATATACCATTAATATGTTCTCACCTGATAAACAATATCTCTCTTATTTAAAAATATATGCTTGCTTATTCTTTGACAAAAATATGTTCACCCATTCTTTGATAATATATGTAGATCCTTAGTGGTCCTTATACTTTCTAAATTTTCTTAAAATTTATTAGCTAAAAGTATTTGCTATTTTTTTTTTCTATGACTTGGTCCTCTCTTAAACAACTTATATTTGTCAAGCCTCATGCCTTTTTAATCTCTCTCAGATCTTGAACAATTTATCAGAGTTTTGTACAGGTAGTCCTAAAATCACATTTTATAGGTGTTTTAATATTAAATTCAATAAACTTATAAATTTAAGTACCAAAAAAAAAGAAAGAAAGAAATCTTGTCATTTATACAACACAGATGAACCTGGAAGATATACTAAGTAAAACTAGCCAGGCACAGCAAGACAAATACCACGAATCCCTTTATAGGTCGAATCTAAAAAGCCTGAACTCAGAGGTATAGAACAGAATGATAGCTGCTAGAGTTTGAGGGGACCGGGAGGAAGGACTGGGGAGTTGTTGATCAGAGAATACAAAATTTCAGAAAGATAAGAGTAGTAAATTTTGAGACATGTAACAACAGAGTGACTACAGTCAACAGAAATATACTACATATTTCAAAATAACTAAGAAAGTACAACTCATATGCCTCACCATAAAACGAAGTTAAGTAAGCAAGTTGATGAACATGTTAATGTTTGAGTTAACCACGCCACTTTGTATAATATGCATATATATGACATATTTACATATCAAAACATCACATGGTACTGCATTAAGTGTATATAATTATGATTTTTCAACTAAAATAATAGCAACTTTTAAAAATCCACTAAATTCAGCTTATGATTCATCAATGGATTGTCATCCAAGTTCCAAAAGAAACTAATATAGAGTGCCTGAGATCAGTTACATATAACTTTGTCAATTTTCCTAATCCACTTACCTGACACAGAACCACAGAAATTAAGGAGACATATTAGAAGTTTATATATTCCAGGATAATTGCAAGAGAAATATATGAAGGTGGACAGTAGTCTAGATAAGAAAGAAGTCAAATGAGAACAAACAAAGATGTTCAAGAACTGGAGGTCTCAATGTAACGGATGATTCAATGTGGTCAATAGTAGCAGAATTGACAACTAATTCTTGGATTTAAATTTTTCAGAGGCAGAGTGATTTGAGGTGATTACAAGACCCAGACATGACCCTGAGGTTTTGGATGATTCATGTGAGTAAATTGCAAGGACTGAGAAATAAGAGAAAACCATAAGGCATTTGTTGCAAGCCTAGCCATACTGTGGCCAGTGTCTAGATTAGTTCATAGAGAAAATGAAAAGCTCAAAGCAGAGATGAGACATGTTTTAAAATAGTGCTGTCCAGTAGAACTTCCTCTAATGATGGGAATCCTTTGTATCTGGACTGTCCAGTTCAGTAGTCACGAGCCACATGTGGCTTTTGAACATTTGAAATATGACTAGTGTGATTGAGAAACTGAAATTTTAATTTTACTGCAGCTAGTGACTACAATAGTAGGAAGTACAGTTCTAGATGGAGAACTGTCAGGAGCACATGGAGTCAGTTAAGAAATACCACAACAGAGAGCCAGGCACGGTGGCACACACCTGTAATCCCAGCAGCTTGGGAGGCAGAGGCAAAAGGATCTCAAGTTCAAGACTAGAAGCAGTCTGTGTAACTTAGCGAGACCCTGTCTCACAAAGTAAAAAAATGGGCCAGCGGTGCAGCTCAGTGGTCCAGTACTTGCAAAGCATGCAAGCGCGAGGCCCTGGGTTCAATCCCCAGTACTGCCAAAAAAAAAAAAAAAAGAAAGAAAGAAAGACCACAACCGAATGGGCCCAAAATATCAACCAGAACCACTTCTTTCATGGAAAAAGGCAATATAACCTGTTTCTTTTATTCAGCATAATTTTTAAGCATATATGAATGTCCTTTAAAGACCCAGATTCTACCTGTGGGGAAACTCAGATGACCCCCTGAACAGCTAAAGCTTTACTATTCCATCCATATAACCAATGTTTGTGGGGACTGGGGCATCCCACATTCCAGGTAGAAGGGGTTTATCTTAGTTCCCTTTATAGAATTAGGCAATAAAGAGGGGGTTTCCTCCTTTAGATTCTTACATTTTTTTTACTATGAACACTATGCTTCTGGTAAGCTTGCACCTCACATTCTCCCCTGCTTTCCCTGGCCCCACCCCCACTTCCTATCCTTGTGGTGTCTTATAAAATTCCATGCAAAAACAGCTCTTTGCAGAAATGGAGCTTATTCAAAGCATGAAGTTCTACCTTTAATCATAAGGCTTCTTTGATAGCAGTGGTATTTTCATCTATTTAATTCACTTGCTCCATCTCAGAGTTCTACTCTGTCAAATGTGTGATCAGACGAGAAAAACTATGCCAACCAGAGTAGAATTCTCAAAAGGTCACTTACAAAATCTGTACTAATTTTCAGCCTGCTGTGCCTTGACATTTTCTAGGACCACAAGTTTAAGAATGAAATCTCATGCTAAATCACAAGCAGAACTAGAGAATTATAAAGTTACTTCATTCCCCCACACTTACATAATAAAAATCAATGAAGTTCTTCCATTGAATTTTCCTTTTCTTAACACCCAGGAGCCAGACTATTACAAGGGGCCATGGTTCTCCACCTATTCCCAAGATAGGCCAATTTTTGATCATTTGGCTATAAATAACTAAAAAAGGAAGTGGGAGGAAAGAAAGGCAGGACTTTGAAATTCATGCACCATCTGCTTTGTGGAGTGAACAATTTATAAAGTTTTGACGGTGCCTAAAGGATGGAATTCCATCACTTGTCTGTAAGTTTGTTGTGCTGTGGAGGTTTGCATGTTGCTATGATGCTGAAAGCTATGCCACTGGCATTTCACATAGCAGCAGGGTCACCCTTGGTGACAGGTTTCATCTGAGCTTTGAGACAAAATGGACTAGGGAAAAGGACCTGGCAGCCCACCCCTGAAACAATTAGACATTGAAAACCCTATTAATAGTAGAGAAACACTGTCAGATATAGTGCCAGAAAATAATCTCCACAGGTTGGAAGTCATTCAAAAAGATGACTGGGGAAGAGTTTTCTCCTCAAAGTAGAGCTGATCTTAGTGGTAGGACTGGAGTAATGCCCCAAGATCTCTATTTACTGATATGGCACAATTCAAAATGAGAAGGAACAACTATAAACATTCATTAATAATTGAAAGATGAAATGTACATAATATGAATCTAGGAAAATTAGAAATCATCAAAGTGAAATAGAGTACATAAACCACATTCTAGGCATGAAAGAGCTAAAATGGACTGGTATGGGCCATTTTGAATCAGATAATCATATAATCTACTATGATGGGAAGTACAATGTAAAGAGAAATAGAATTGCATACATCACCAAAAAGACATCTTAAGATTTGCCCTGAAGTATAATGCTATCAATAATAGAATAATATCCATATATCTACAAGGAAGTTCAGTTGATATGACTATTATTCAAATTTACACACCCACCATTAAGGGTACAAAATGGAGAAGTAGAAGTATTTACCAGCTTCTGCCATCTGCAATTGATCAAACACACAATCAGGATGCCTTGATAATTACTGGTGATTGGAATACAACAATTGGAAACAAAGAAGGCTCAATACTTGGAAAATAGACTTAGTAACAGAAATGATGTTGGAGATTACATGATAGAATATTGTCAGACCAATGACTTTTTTCATGGAAAATACATTTTTTCAACAACATTAGTGGTGACTATACACATAGAATTCTCAAGATAGAAAATAAAGGACCCAAATTAACTACATTTGTGAAAAGAGATGATGAAAAAGCTCAACATCAAAAGTCAGAACAAGAACAGGGGCTGATTGTGGATCAGACCATCAAGTGCTCATATACATGTTCAAACTGAAACTGAAGAAAATTAGAACAAATGTTACAAGAACCAAGGTATGATCTTGAGTATGCCCCACCCGAGTTCAGAAACCATCTCAAGAAGAGATTTGATGCATTAGACACTAATGATTGAAGACCAGATGGGTTGTGGTATGACATTAAAGACATCATTCATGAGGAAAGCAAGGGGTTATTAAAAAGACAAGAGAAAAGAAAAGACCAAATTCCATATCAAAAGAGACTCTGAAACTTGCCTTTGGATATCAAGCAGCAAAAGTAAAAGGAAGACATGATGAAGGTAAAGAATTAAACAGAAAATTTCAAAGGGGTCAATTGAAGCAAGATGGTGGACAGATAGCACAAACCTTCTGTCCCAGAGTAGAGGAAAGCCTTGATTAAGGGCTTAGAGCTCACACTGACTAGATAGAAACAGTGATAGTTTAGATTGGGAGACAGTGGAGGAAACTGGATGAACATTGAAAGCAAGGATCTGGCTCCAGAGGACCTACACAAAGGACAGCAGCTGGGTGGCCATTTTGCCAGCAGGCAGACAGTGGATAGAATCCGAGAGACTTGGAGGGGACTCCATGCACACATTGACAGGGCCCAGACCCAACACGGAGTACAACCTTGGAATCACACTGTCATCCTGCCCACGGGACACAGACTACAAGCTCTGGGTGAGTCAGTTTGAGGTAGCACACAGAATCGCCATCCCTAGTGGTGCATGCTGCGCAACAGGAGTCTCTGGGCTTGTGTAGGACCCTCATGCAAGAAAATAGGGATCAGATCATTGAGAATTGATATGTGAGGGTACAGGGAGTGATTGCAGAGGGGCCTGAGAAACTGGCACCAGTGGTGTGCGACCAGAGCCAGGGCACAGCTCCCTCCCTCCTGTTGTGGCAGGACAGTTGTGCAGACATGATTTGCACAGACATACAGGCACACATACACCCAGATCCCAGATACACCAGAGGTGATTCTATGTGATCCCACTGCACTGTGGAGTAGGCTGGGGTCTGTGGAGGTGACTGAGTCCCACACGGGCAAAGTGTGCCCATTCTGCAAACAGCGTACAGAGGCACAATTAGTCCCAGAGCAGTTTCAAGAGTGAACACCTTGCATGGACAGACCTGCTGCAGATCCCCCCCCCCCCCGGGGCAGTTGGATATCATCCCACCTGCTACAGGGAGGGAAGTGACTAGACCACAACAGGATCTGGAATGCCCAAGTGGAGTCCCAAGTGGACAGAAAGCCCTGCAATAAAAATCCACAGTAGCAGCCATATGTCCTCTATGGTATAGGCTTTGGGGTGGAGATATCCGATTTGGAGAATTGGTGCCCAAACTACATGGGACAGGGAGAACTCCAGGGAGGCCCCCACAGGTTCCACTGCCTCTCAAACAATACAACAGACACAGAATATTGTGTGGAACAGACTCTATGGGCACTCAGTGTCCCACTTAAACCCAGGACATGGTGGGGCTGCCCACCATATCCACGCAATACAGGGAACCTTTGCAGAAACCCTGCCCCCTAATGCAGCCTAAGTCCATGGATTGTGTGAAAACACTGCCACACTGTGTTTTGCAGTGTTCACTTCATCCTTACTGTCTCCACAGTTCAGATTCCACTTGTGAGAACATACAAGTATTTTTATGTGTGTGTGGGAGCGTGTTTTCACATGGGGTTTTTTCTTTTCTCTTTTTCTTCTTCTTTTTATCTTTCTTCTTTTGTTCTCTTCCCTTTTTCTATTCTCCTTCTCTTTTTCTTTTGCTACATATGTGTTTTTATTTTAGTTAATTATTTTATCCTTAAATTTTAGCCTTAATTTTAATTTTGACAGTAAATTTCTATTAGTCTCTGTCCTCTACCTCCTCTTTCCCCATCTTCTGTCACCAGATCCTCCCCGTTTTCTCCCCTAGAGGAGAAATAGAATCTATTGCCTCCCCAGCTCCCAGCCCCTTTGAAGTAGGGCTGGTGAACTAGAGTAAGAGCCCCCAGACTAAACAACTGAGGAACTATGCAGCTTAAAAGCTCAAATAAGCACAAGAGATTCAGCACCACATGATCTCAAAGGAATAACAGAGGAAGAAGTTCTGAACACTCAGGAGAGACAAATTCTATTTCCAGGACCCTATTAAGGGCAAGGGGCTGGGATTTGGCTCAGTGGGTAGAGCGCTGTGCTGCAGTCTCTGAGGTCCTGAGTTCAATTCCCAGCACCGCAAAAATGGGAGAAGGACCTGGCAATCCACTCCCAAGGCAATCCCGAAACAGTCTGCCATTGAAAACCCTATGAGGGTCGCTATGAGTCGGATACCGACTCGATGGCACCTAACAACAACAACAACAACATTAAGGGCAAACAAAGTAAACCTACAAGAAGCACAAAGAGGCAGGATGAATCTGAAAGCCCCAGAGACCAAAGCCCCCCAACAAATTCCTCCAATGAATCTCAACTCTTAGAGATCTCTGAATTGGAATTCAGAGTTATGGTTATAAATATGCTAAGAGAAATTAAAACGAATACCACCAGCACCCTTGAAATCCTTGAAAAGAAGGTATCTCACCTGGAGTCTGTTCTATCCTCCCAGCTAGAAATGATAAGGAAAAATCAAGCAATGATCATTGAAATGCAAGCTAAAATAACTGAATTGAATTCAGCTAAAGAATCTTTTTCATCGAGACTGGATGAATCTGAGCTGAAGATTTCTGATTCTGAGGATGCCATACATGAACTTAAATACATGCAGTCAGAAATTGAATCAATGATAAAGGTATTAAAAAAGATTTACAGGAGAACTCAGATAGAACAAAAAAACAAAACTTAAGAATTTAGCTCATCCCTGAAGGAGAGGAAAGATCCACCAGAGGCCTTCAAAATCTAGTATATAATATCCTCAAGGAAAATGTCCCAGAGATAATACACGATATGGATACATACACAACTGAAACACTTAGGACACCATCAAAAGTTGATCAAAATAGGTCATCCCAGAGACATATTATTGCTTGAATGCTGTTATTAGAAATCAGGGAGGCTATCCTGCAAGCAGCAAAGCAAAAACCCCTTATTACTTATAAAGCAAAACCTATTAAAATTACTGCAGACTTCTCCATATCAACATTGAAAGCTAGAAAGGATAGTCACAGATGATTCACATCCTAAAAAAAAAAAATCTCCAACCAAGATTAATACATCCGGCAAAATTATCTTTGAAAATAGAAGAGGAGTATAAGACATTTAATGATATCAACGCACTTAAATGATTTGCAACCACCAAACCTGCCCTGCAGAGGACTGTAAATTACCACATCCAGGAGAGAGCAGACAACCCTATATAGGAAATCAAAGACTTGGTTAGCTGAGATGAGTGCAACCCAAGAAAGTAACAAAGCAAACATAATTCATAAACCAGTAACAGGTAATTATTGGATACATAATAATAACTACTGCTCAGTAATCACTATTAACATAAATGGTCTTACCTCACCAATTAAGAGACAGAGACTGGCTAACTGGATGAAAAAAACATAAACCTTCAATATGTAGTATTCAAGAAACTCATCTAACTCACAAAGACTGTGATAAACTGAGAGTTAAGACCTGGAAAAGAGTATACCAAGCGGGGGGAGGGGACAAAAGAAGCAGGTGTTGCAATTCTAATATCAGATAGATTAAATTTCCATCCAAAACTAATTAGAAGAGACAAATGACACTACATTTTAATAAAAGGAACAATTGAAAAGGAACAAATAACACTCCTAAATATTTACGCCCCAAGTACTGGGGCACCTAGCTTTGTAAGACAAACTTTATGGAATGTAAATAACTTTATTGGATGAGAAACAATAATAATAGGAGACTTCAATATCCCACTTTTGTCAAGAGACAGGTCATCAAAATGAAAAATCAACAGAGAAATGCCGAATCTAATCTCCACCCTAAACCAGCTGGATTTTACAGATATATACAGAATATTTCACCCACACAAGGAGGAATAGACATTCTTCTGAGCTCGACATGGAACATTTTCTATGATAGATCATATGCTAGTCCTTAAGAACTCCCTCAACAAATACAAAAAAAGTAGAAATTATCCCCTATTCCTTATCAGACCTTAGTAGGATGAAATTGGAGCTCAAGAGCAAGAATAACTCCAGAAACTTTACAAACTCATGGAGACTGAATAATATACTGCTAAATAACCAATGGGTTGTTGATGAAATCAAAATGGAATTTTAAAAATTCCTGCAATCAAATGGTGATGAAAACACATCCTACCAAAACATATGGGATACAGCAAAGGCAGTTTTAAGAGGGGAGTTTATAGCATTAAGTGCCTTCATCAATAAAGTAAAGAAGAGCCAAATACATGACCTAATGATGCATCTTAAGACACTAGAAATCCAACAAAAAAATCAATCCTAAAAGGAACACACAAAAAGAAGTTACAAAAATAAAGGGAGAAATATCTCAGTTAGAATCCAAAGAGATAATTCAAAAAATTAATAAGACTAAGAGCTGGTTCTTTGAAAAGATTAATAAAATAGATACTCCTCCGGCCAACCTCATCAAAAAGAAAAAGGAAAAAATGAACATGAAAGAAAATGGGTCCATAACCACTGACTACAATGAAATACAGAAAATCATCAGGGATTACTATGAGAGATAGTATTCTCAAAAATATGAAAATGCACAAGAAATGGACAAATTTATTAACACATATGACCTACCAAAGTTAACCCCAGAAGACATAGCTGACCTAAACAAGCCCATTACATATACAGAAATAAAAAAGGTAATAAAAACTCTCCAAACAAAGAAGAGCCCAGGTCCTGATGGATTTGCAGCAGAATTTTACCAAACTTTTAAAGAAGATATAATACCTGTCTTCCTCAAATTATTCCAAGAAATAGAAGAGGGAACACTCCTAAAATCATTCTACAAAGCTACCATCACCCTGATATCTAAACCAGGAAAAGATTCATCTAAGATAGAGAATTATAGACTCATCTCCCTTATGAATCTAGATGCAAAAATACGTAATAAAAATCTGGCAAACAGAATCCAGCAGCATATGAAAGAGATCATTCACCATGACCAAGTGGGATTTATACCATAGATGCAAGGCTGGTTCAGCATACAGAAATCAATTAATGTAATCCAACATATCAAGAAACTGGCAAACAAAAACCACATGATCACCTCAATTGATGTGGAAAAGGCCTTCGGCAAAGTTCAACACCTTTTCATGATAAAAACACTGGAGAAGATAGGTATAACAGGCAAATACCTTAATATCATAAAAGCCATTTATGACAAATTTACAGCCAACATTATATAAATGGAGAAAAACTGAAACCATTTCCTCTTAGATCCAGAACAAGGCAAGGATGTCCTCTCTCTCCTATTCTATTTAACATAGTAATTGAAGTCCTCACCAGGGCAATCAGACAAGAGAAAGAAATCAAAGGGATACAGATTGGCAATGAAGAGGTCAAATTATCCTTATTTGCAGATGATATGAATCTATACCTGAAAGATCCCAAAACCTCAACCAGAAAACTTCTAGAACTGATCAACTCCTTCAGCAAAGTGGCAGGCTATAAAATCAACACACAAAAAATCAATAGCTTTTCTTTACACCAATTGCAAACAAGAAGAGAAGGAAATTTCAGAAAAAATACCTTTCATGATAGCCCACCAGAAAACTAAATACCTTGGAATCAATCTCACCAAAGACCCTTCAGATCTCTACAAGGAAAATTTCAAAACATTAAAGAAAGTAATAGCAGTTGTTGTTGTTGTTGTTAGGTGCTGTCGACTCGGTATCCGACTCATAGCGACCCTCTGTACAACAGGGGAAACACTATTGTCAGTGCTTCTCTGCTGTTCATAGGGTTTTCAATGGCAGATTGATTTTTTGGGGGGAAGGGGTTGCCAGGTCCTTCTCCCAAGCCTACAGCTTCTGGTGTTCCCAGGCGGTCTCCCATCCAGGTACTAACCAGGCCCGACCCTGCTTAGCTTCTGAGATCTGACGGAATCAGATGCCACAGGGCTACAGCTGCAGGCAGTAATAGCAGAGGATACTGAAAATGGAATGACCTTCCCTGCTCCTGGATAGGGAGAATTAATATAGTAAAAATGGCTATCCTACCAAAAGCAATTTATAGATTTAATGAAATCCCCATTAAAATTCCACTGAATGACTTTACGAAAATAGAAAAAAGGATCCAAAAATGTATATGGAACCACAAAAGACCACATATAGCCAAAACACTCTTAAGCTGCAAAACTAATGCATGTGGAATCACATTCCCTGACTTCAAGCTATACTATAGGGCAGTGGTAGCAAAAACAGCTTGGTACTGGCACAAAAATAGGCCTGAAGGCATGTGGAAGAGAATAGAAGACCCAGAAATGCCTCAACATACCTATAACCACCTGATTTTCAACAAAGGAGCAAGGAAAGTAAACTGGAAAAAGGATAGCCTTTTCAATAAATGGTGCTGGGAAATATGGTCATCTGCATGCAGAAAAATGAAAACTGACCTGCATCTCTCAATATGCACAAGAGTTAACTCAAAATGGATAAAAGATCTCAACATAAAACCAGAAACTTTAAAACTTGTAGCAGACAAGATAGTCAATACACTCCATCATGTAGGCATAGGAAAGTATTTCCTTAATAGGACTCCAATTGCTCAAGAAATTGCAACAAGAATAGATAAATGGGATTACATGAAATTAAAAAGCTTCTGTACAGCACAGGAAACAATTAACAGAGTCAAGGAAATCCCCACTGAATGGGAAAAATTTTCACATCCTATAATCAGACAAAGGTCTAATTACCAGAATTTACAAAGAACTCAAGAAAAAAACTCACACAAAAAAACCAAACAACCCAATACACAAATGGGCAAAGGAACTGAATAGACAGTTCTCAAATGAAGAGGACTATAAAGCCATGAAAAACATGAAAAAAGGCTCAATATCCCCAGCCATTAGGGAAATACAAATTAAAACCACTCTTAGATTCCACCTTACACCAGTAAGAATGGCCAAGATCAATAAACAAATAACAACAAATGCTGGTGAGGTTGCAGAGAAAAGGGAACACTCTTACATTGCTGGTGGAGCCGTAAATTGGTCCAACCACTGTGGAAATCAATATGGAGGCATCTTAAAAAACTAAAAATTGATCTACTGTATGACCCAGGTATAACACTATTGGGAATTTACCCAAAGGGAGATGGGTCATCATACCACAGAGACACCTGCATCTCCATGTTCAATGCAGCACTTTTCACAATAGCAAGGATATGGAATCAACCAAAGTCCCCATCAACAGAAGAATGGATAAGAAACTATGGTATATATACACAATGGAATACTACTCAGCAATCAAAAAAATGAAATAAGGACATTCGCAGCAAAATGGCTAGAATTAGAGAAAATTATTTTAAGTGAATGAACACGAGCTCAGAAAGAGAAACACCACGTTTTCACTCATATGTGGGAGCTGAATCAAAATTATAAGAAGGGAAAAATCCTATACAAAGGTCAGATCATAATAAAAGGGAAAAAAAGCCAAAAATGGTATTATTATAGATGGTCTAGAAAATGCATGTAATAGTTCTGACAAGGTAAGAAGAAAGTTCACTGCAGGAAAAGTTTCTATCTTAAACAGAACTGGAACCCAAGGATATACAGAAAAATATTACCATAAAAAGACAAGTAAATGGTAGAGAAGTCTTTGATGGGGGGTGGGGCAGGGGGAGGAAGCACACAAGAGGATAAGGGGGAACCTATGTGGACAATGTACAACAAAATGCATATATGGAAATGTCACAGTGAAAAGCATGTCAGAATGAATCACATTAAGGTGTACATTAAAAATTTCTAATAAAAAAATTTCAAAGGGCATCTCAAGAAGACATAATCAAATATTATAATGATATGTGCAAAGAGCTAGAGATAGAAAACCAAAAGGGAGAAACATGCTCAGTTCTCATGCTTAAAGAATTGAAGAAAAAATTTAAGCCTCAAGTGGCAATAGTGAAGGATTCTACAGGGAAAATATTAAACAACACAGGAAACATCAAAAGAAGATGTCATTATAGTCATTATACCAAAAAGAATTGGTGGATGATCAACCATTTCCAGAGGCTGCATATGATCAGGAACCTATGGTGTTGAAGAAAAAAACTGCAAGGCACATTGAAGGCTTGGTGGAACACAGCTACAGGAATTGATGGAATACCAATTATGATGTTTCAGCAAACATGTGAAGCACTGAATGTGCTCGCTTGTTTATGCCAAGAGATTTGGAAAACAGCAACTAGAACACTTAATTGTACTCATGAGGAATCTGTACATGGACAAGTTGATGGTTGTACAAACAGAACAAGGAAACACTGCTTGACTTAAAATCAGGAAAGGTGTGTCTCAGGGACTTATCCTTTCATTGTACCTCTTCAATCTCTATGCTGAGCAAATAATCTGAGAAGATGGACTTTATGAAGAAGAACACAGCAGCAGGATTGGAGGAAGACTCATTAACAACCTGCATTATGCAGATGACACAACTTTGCTTGCTGAAACTAAGATGATTTGAAACATTTACTGATGAAGATCAAAGAACATAGCTTTCTGTATGGATTGTGCCTCAACATCAAGAAAATAAAAATCCTGGGTCAGTAAGCAACTTTATGATAAACAGAGAGAAGATTGAGATTGTCCACGATTTGGCTTTATTTGGTTCTACAATCAATACCCATGGAAGCAGCAGTCAAGAAATCAAAAGATGCATTGCATTGGGAAAAGCTATTGCGAAAGACCTCTTTAAACTGTTGTCAGTAAAGATTTTACATTGAAGACAAAGGTGTGCCTGATTCATGTCAAGGTATTTTCAGTTGCATTATATGTTGTGAAAGCTGGACAATGAAAACAGGAGACAGGAAAAGAATTGATGCTTCTGAATTACGGTGCTGGAGACAAATATTTAATATACCATGGACTGCCAAAAGAACCAACAGATGTTTGATAAAAGAAGTGAACCACAGTGCTCCTTAGAAGCAAGGATGGTTAGACTGTGTCTTACATATTTTAGACATGTTCTCAGGAGGGCCCAATCCCTAGAGAAGGACATCATGTCTGGGAGAGTGGCAGGTCAACAAAGAAAAAGAAGACCCTCAATGAGATGAACTGACACAGAGTCTTCCACAATGGGCTTAAACATAAAAAAGATCATGTGCCTGGCACAGTGTCAATTAGTATTTCATTCTGCTGTACATTGGGTTGCTATGAGTCAGACCTGACTCAATGGCACCTAAAAACAATATCAAAGGATGGAAGTAGAATCTCATTACCAAGACACTTTCAGATAATTTTCTTCTCCATGTTCTTATGTTCCTCTGTGCTATATAACTGTCATCTCCTCCATCAACAATGTAGACCATCAAAAGCAAGTATACATGATACTTCCCTTGCCAAAACTGCCTCTATGTCTTCTTACTGAGTTTGTCCTTTAGTTCTTGCTCTGATAGATTCTGTTTGGTACCATCTATATTCTAGTATTTGACATATATATTTTTGTATTTTCCAGGTATGTCTTACTTTTAGTCTGTGTATTCCTCATAAGTAGAGTCTGTCTAGTGCCTCTTTATATTTCTTGCAATAGCCAGGTAGGTTTTGATATATGGATAATAAGTAACTTTTTGTCAGATGGATGATTTTTATTTAGCAGTTTATCACTTTTGATCAGCCTTGCTTTGTCCACTATGTATGCCTCTTCCACCACCCAAAGAATCCAAGTATATCCTTTTCCTTTGCATATATTTTTTAATTTTATATTTTAATGAGAACATATTAATTGTACATATTACTGGAGTCCAGTGTGATATTTTACAACAACAATATAAGGTATACTTACCAAATACAGCCTTCCTTTATCCATTCTACCCCTGCTCTTACCTCTAAAATTATTATTCTATATTCAAATTGGCATTGTAGCTTCAACATATGAAAAGGAACATTCAGCACTTGCCTTTCTGTCTCTGGCTTATTTCACTGAATATAACCCTGCCATTCTATCTCATCAGATCTCTGAAGCTAAGCAGGGTTGGCCTGGTTAGTCCTTGGATGGAAGACTGCCTGGGAAGGGTGCTGTAGTCTTGGGAGAAGGACCTGGCAGCCCATTGCTAAAACAAGCAGCCATTGAAAACCCTACAAATAGCAGAGAAACACTGACAACAGTGCCAGTCATGGCAGAGTGTTTCATTCTGTTGTACAGTGTTGCTACGAGTTAGACCTGACTGACAGCACCAAATATCATCAACAACAACGTGTTCCATTTCCACCCATTTTGTTGAAAATGACAATATTTCATTCTTCTTTGTAGCTAGATATTTCCCCAGCACATTCCCTTTTGATTCAGACTCAGAAAAGGGGGAGGTAGCAGGCAGGTGAGGCAAAGGAAATAGAAAACCCAGTTCCATAAATGTTAAGAGCCATATGCTATATTCTCCTATTTTCCCAATGTAACCCAAACACCCATTAGAGTTTTGCTACCTATTAGTCAAAAGCCTCCATAAACCCCACTCCTCAAAGCAACCTGCCACTGAAATCCCTAGGAATAGCCAGGTGAAGCATTGACATGGTGCCTGGCAGCCTCACAGAACTTATTTTTCCAGGGAATTGGGCCTTATCATGAAACGCATACTTCTATTTTCCTTTACCTGTCACAACTCTATAGTCCTATAGCTCCTGGGCTGAAACCGTAGAACCATTGTAAGTTGATAAAAGTGTAACCAAAAGTGATGTAATAGTTGTATAATGGAAAAAGCCAATGCTGTATTACTCTGTACCCTACCATCATTTACCAATAAAGGGAGAGAAAAGGGAGCCATATGATTTGGACTGCAGCTATACACGAGGCTCTACAAACATTCTAAAAGCTTTCAGGAAACATATTTTTAAATTCCAGTACTGGGGCAAATAGGCAATGCTTGGAATATTGCAAAGTAAATAAATATTGAAAATGTGTGAATAGCATAACTGCTAATATTGAGTACTTCCTCTGGGTCAGTTACTGTTCTAAATAATTTTAATTTTACCTTGTATATGTTCCTACTATCTGGTAGGACAAATCCCCTATCATGCTTTTCTTCAAGAGTATCATGGCTATTTTGGAGTTCACATATCTGTCATGTAAATTTTACAATCAGTGTTTCAAATTCCAGAGAGAAAGAAGAAAGAAAGAAAGAAAGAGAGAGAGAGAGAGAGAGAGAGAGAGAGAGGGAGGGAGGGAGGGAGGAAGAGACAGAGAGAGGAAGAGAGGAAGGAAGGAAGGAAGGAAAAGTTGTTGAGTTTTTGGTTGGAATTGCATTGAATTTATAAATCAGTTTGGAAAAAATCAATCTCATGATATGAAGTCTTTAAATATATCAACATATCTCCCTACTTATTTAGATCTTCTTTAATGTTTTACAATTTACTTCAAAGACATATGTCTTTTGTTAGATTTATTCATTTGTTGTTATTGTAAATGGGATATTCTTTCTTCTGTTACATTTTCTATTTATTGAGGCAAATAGTTTGCATAACATTACATCCAATCATGTTTTTATTAATTATATGAGAAACCTATAGATTCTTTGAACTTTCTAGATAAGCAATCATACTATCTGCAAATAATGACTATTTCAATTCTCATTTATTTCTTACATTACTGAGAATCCAATAAAATGTTGATGAGAACTGACAATAGTGGGCGTCCTTTCCTTTTCTGGCTCTGAAAAAGAATGCTGCCTAGAACAGGGAAACACTTCTGCAGCCCCAATTACTCAGGAGGCTGAGGCAGGAGGTTCACTTAAGCTCAAAGAGATCAAGACTAGCCTAGGCAACACAATAGGATACCAACTAAGAAAAAAAAAGGAAAAATCATGTTGAGGATTTTTTTTCATATAATATCGGTCATTTGGTCATTTGCATAATTTTCTCTCTTTTTTGCCATATTTAGGTGTCAAACACAGGACCTCACTCATACTTGCCTCCACCACTTGGCTGCACCCCCAAGCCCATTTTTATATTTTATTTTGAGACAAGATCTAGCTGCCAGCCTCAAATCTGTGATCCTCCTGGCTCCATCTGCTAAATCACTGGGATTACAGGCTGTGCCATTGTGCCTGGCTGTATGATTTCTTTCTTTTTTTATTAGAAATTTTTAATGCACAACTTAATGTGTTTCATTCTGACATCCATTTCACTGTGACATTTCCATACACGGGATTGATTGTACATCGCACAGATAACTTCCCCCTTACCTTCTTGTGCGCCTCCTCCCCCCTCTCTCAACCCCTCACCAAAGGCCTCTCTTGTACTTGCATGTCTTTTTGTGGGATTATTTTTCTATATATCCTTGCATTCCAATTATGATTTAGGTCTAAACTTTTTTCTGTAGTAATCTTTCTTTTTACATTGTCAGTAATATTATATGAATAATTTAGCCCGCAACAATAGCAAAGAATGGTAATAATACGAATGGACTGTATTATTTCTTTAGAGAAATGTCTACACAGGTCTTTTCATCATTTCTAATTGGTTTTCTTTTTTTCTTGGTATTGAGTTCCTTAGATATTTTGAATGTTAACCCATTATCAGAAGTATAATTTTAAAATATTTTTTCCTCTTCTATAGATTGTCTTTTTACTCTGATGATTGTTTCTTTGCCTGTACAAAAGCTATTTAGTTTGATGCCTGTGCAAAAGCTGTTCAGTTTGATGGAATCCCATTTGCTTTGCTGTCTGTATTTTTAGTGTCATATACAAAAAAAAAAAATTCATTGCCCAAATCATTCTTGTGGAGTTTTTCCCTATGGTTTCTTCTAGTAGTTTTATAGTTTCAGGTCTTACCTTTAAGTCTTTGGTCCATTTGGTTGTTTTTATACTGATATAAGGATCCAATTTCATTTTTCTGCATATGGGGAGGATATCCTCTCCATATGCAGAAAATACACCATTTATTGAAGAGATTCTCCTTTCCCCATTTTGTTTTCTTGGCACCTTTGTCAAAAATCAGGTGGCTCCTGATTTTTGACAAAGGAGCATAGCAAGTAAATTGGAAAAGGGATAGCCTTTTCAATAAATGGTGCTGGGAAACATGGATATCTGCTTGCAGAAAAATGAAAATTGAGCCACATCTCTCAATATGATGAGAATTAACTCAAAATGGATAAAAGATCTCAATATAAAACCAGAAACTTTAAAACTTATAGAAGACAAGATAGGCAATACACTCCATCATATAGGCATAGGAAAGTATTTCCTTAATGGGACTCCAGTTGCTCAATAAATTGAAACAAGAATAGATAAATGGGATTACATGAAATTAAAAAGCTTCTGTACAGCAAAAGAAACAATTAACAAAATCAAGGAAACCCCCACTGAATGAGAAAACAATCTTTGCATCCTATACATCAGACAAAGGTCTAATTGTTGTTGTTGTTAGGTGCCGTTGATTCGGTATCCGACTCATAGAGACTCTCATAGGGCTTTCAGTGGCTGAGTGCTTCAAGATTGCCTTGGGAGTGGATTGCCAGGCCCTTCTCCCATTTTTGTGGTGCTGGGAATTGAACTCAGGGCCTCAGAGACTGCAACGCAGCACTCTACCCACTGAGCTAAATCCCAGCGCAAGGTCTAATTACTCGAAGTTATAAAGAACTCAAGGAAAAAACTCCCCCCAAAAAACCAAATAACCCAATACACAAATGGGCAAAGGAACTGAATAGACAGTTCTCAAATGAAGAAGTCCATAAAGCCATGAAACACATGAAAAAATGCTCAATATCCCTAGCCATTAGGGAAAAGCAAATCAAAACAACTCTGAGATTCTAGCTTATATCAGTAAGAATGGCCAAGATCAATAAAACAAGTAATAACAAATGTTGGCAAGGTTGCAGAGAAAAGGGAACCCTCTTATACTGCTGGTGGAGCTATAAATTAGTCCAACCACTTTGGAAACCAATATGGAGGTATCTTAAAAAACTAAAAATAGATCTACCATATGACACAGCTATACCACTACTGGGAATATACCCAAAGGGAGATGAGTCATCATATCACAAAGACACCTGCATCTCCATGTTCAATGCAGCACTTTTCACAATAGCAAGGATATGGAATCAACCAAAGTACCCATCAATAGTAGGATGAATTTAAAAAACTATGGTACATATACACAATGGAATGTTACTCAGCAATCAAAAAAATGCAATAATGTCATTTGCAGCAAAATGGATGGAATTGGAGAAAATTATTTTAAGTGAGCAAACACAAGCCCAAAAGAGAAATACCACAGGTTTTCACTCATATGTGGGAGCTGAATCAAAATTAAAAGAAGGAAAAAATCCTATACAGAAAACAGAACATAATAAAAAGCTAAAGTCAACTTAGTGGAGAAGGGACAATTTAGGGAGTAGAAAGGAGGGAGGGCTCTAGCAAAAGGAAGAAATGATGGGAGTAGAAAGGAGGGAGAGGAGGAACAAGGAAGAGTGAGGAATGAGAGAGAGGGCAACCTCAAAATAAACAGCCCAATTTTAATAGTTTTGGAGATAATTTTTATAACACCAATAGTACCAAAGAATGATAATAATACAAATGGGCTAGAAAATTCATGTAATATTACTAACAATGTAAAAAAGATAGATCACTACAGAAAAAGTTTCAACTTTAAACATAATTGGGATCCAAGGATGTACAGAAAAATATTCTCACAAAAAGACATGCAAATGGAAGAGAGGCCTTTGGTGGGGGGGGAAATGTGGGGAGGAAGTGGACATGAGGGTAAGGGGGAACTTATCTGTGCAATGTACAATGAAATGCATATATGGAAATATTACAATGAAATGCATGCCAGAATGAAACATATTAAGTTGTACATTAAAAATTCCCAATAAAAAATCACGTGGCTGTGTTTGGATTTATTTCTAAGTTCTCTACTCTAATCCATTTGTCTATGTGTCATCTGTATTTATGACAGTCCCAAGTTGTTTTAATTACTGTGGTTTTGTAATATATTTTGAAACCAGGGAGTAGGGTACTCCCGGCTTTGTTCTTTTTGCTCAAGATTGCTTTCACTATTTGAGATGTTTTGTGGTTCCATACAAATTTTAGGATTTTTTTACTATTTCTGTGAAAAATGACATGGATTTTGATAGAGATTTCATTGAATCTATAGACTGCTTTGGAGCTGGAGGTTTAGCTCAGTTGGTACAGTGCTTCTTTCACATGCTCTGAGGTCCTGTGTTCAGTCCTCAGCCTGAAAAAATGGGAGAAGGACTCAGCAGCCTACTCCCAAAAGAATCAGCTATTGAAAATTCTATGAATAGAGAAAGTGTTTCATTCTGTTGTACATAGGGTTGCTAGGAGTTGGACCTGACTCAATGGCACCTAACAACAACAACAACAGATCACTTTGGGTGGAATGGACATTTTTCAATTAGTTGTTCCAATCATTGAACATGAGATATCTTCATTTGTGTATGTTTTCTTTCATTTCTTTCATCAAACTTTTTATCATTTTAAGTGTAGAAATCTTTCACCTTCTTTCCTAAATTTATTACTAAATATTTTGTCCTTTATGTAGCTATTATAAATGAGCTATCTTAAAATTTACTTTTCAGTTAACTTCTTGTTGGGGTATAGAAATGCAACTGAGTTTTATGATGGTTTTTGTATCCTGCAACTTTGCTGAATTCATTTACTAGCTCTGAAAGTTTTTTGTTGGATTCTTTATTGAGCTTTTAGTAAATAATATATTGTCTGCAGACAGGTACAATTTAACTTCTTCCTTTCTAATTTGGATATATTTCTTTTCTTACTAATTACTTTGTCTAGGGTTTCTAGTACTATGCTGAATACAAACAGCAAGAGTGAACATCCTTGTCTTGTTCTTGATCTTAGAGGACAAACTTCCCAAGTTTTCCCCATTAGACATAATATTAGGTGTGATTTTGTCATATATGGCCTTTATTGTCTGGAAAGACATTCTTTCTATAATTGGTTGAGCTTTTATCATAAAAGAACATTGAATTTTGTGAAAAGCTTTCTCCGTATCTATTGAAATGATCATATGGTTTTTGTCCTTCATTTTGTTTTGTTGTTGTTTGTTTGTTTGACACAGGGTCTTCCTAGGTAGGCCAGGGTAGCCTGGAACTTTCTGTGTAGGCTAGGATGGCCTCAAAGTCACAATCCTCCTTCTTCCACCTCCTAAGTGCTAGGATTACAGGTATCAACCACCACACTAAGCTTGTCCTTCATTTCATTAATGTGGTATATTACATGCAGTGCTTGAACTATCCTTGCATTTCTGAATAAATTCCACTTGATTGTGGTGAATTAAAAAGATTTTTTAATGTGCTATTGAATTTGACTTGCTAGTATTTTGTTGAGGAATTTTGCATCCATCTACATCAGCACTGTTGGCCTGTAGTTTTCTTTCTTATGGTGTCTTTGGCTTGGGTATGAAGGTAATAAAACTGGGCCTATAAAGAGAATTAGGAAGCATTCCTTCCTCTTCAATTTTTTGGAATAATTTGAGAATGGTTGTTGTACAACAGAACAAAACATTCCCTGACACTGTGGCATGCCCAGTATTATGTCAGTGCTTCTCTGTTATTCATCGGGTTTTCAATGGATAATCATTTTGGGATTGCTTCAGGAGTGGATTGCCATATCCTTCTCCTATTTTTGCAATACTGGTGATAGAACCCATGGCCTCACAGAGCACAGAGCAGCACTCTATAAACTGAGCTAAGCTCTAGCCCCTGAGAATAATTGGTATTTTTAAATGTTGATAGCATTCAGCAGTGAAGTCATCAAGCCTTGGGTTTTCTTAGATGGGAGACATTTTATCACTGTTTCAACCTCCTTACTCAGTTTTGTTTAGCTTTTCCATTTCTTCATGATTTAGTCTTGATGGGGTATATGTGCGCATGAATTTATCTATTTCTTCTAGATTATCCAATTTGTTGTGTAATTGTTCTTAAGTCTCTTATGATCCTTGTATTTTTGTTGTTTCAGCTGTAATCCCTCCTTTACCAATTCTGATCTTATTCACATCTTTTTTTTTTCTTGTTGTTGTTGTTGCTGCTGCTGCTGTTAGGTGCCATTAAGACAGGTCCAACTCATAACAAGCCTATGTACAACAGAACAAAACACTCCCCGATTCTGTGCCAGGGACATGATCTTTTTTGTGGTTAAGTCCACTATGCCAGATAAAATACCAGTCCATCTAGTTGAGGGTCTTCCTTTTTTCATTGACCTGCCACTCTCTCAAACAGAATGTCCTTCTCTGGGGATTGGTCCCTCAGGACTACGTGTCCAAAATATGTAAGACACAGTCTAGCCACCCTTGTTTCCAAGAGCGCTCTGGTTGTACTTCTTTTAGCAAAGATCTGTTGGTCCTTTCGGCAGTCCATGGTATATTCAATATTTGTCTTGAGCACCATAATTCAAAAGCATCAATTCTTCTCCTATCTCCCTTATTGAGTTTCACAACCATGTAATGCAACTAAAAATACCATAACCTGAGTCAGGCACACCTTCATCTTCAATGTGACATCTTTACTTTTCAAAACTTTAAAGAGGTCTTTTGCAACAGCTTTTCCCAAATGCAATGATCTTTGGATTTCTTGACTGCTGCTTCCATGGGTGTTATTGTAGAACCAAGTAAAGCAGAATCTTAGACAACCTCAATCTTTTCTCCATTTATCATGAAGTTGCTTACTGACTTAGTTGTAAGGATTTTTCTTTTGTTGATTTGAGGCACAATCCATACTGAAGGCTGTGTTCTTTGATCCTCATCAGTAAATGTTTCAAATCCTCTAAACTTTCAGCAAGCAGAGTTGTCCACCAATTTTATCTTTGCCCAAAACCTACTTAGTTTTGTTGATCTTTTCTATTGTTTTCTATTGCCTATTTCATTTATTTCTTCCCAGATCATTATCTTTTCCTTCCTTCTGATAACTTTGAGCTTAGTTTATTCTTTTTCTAGTTCCTTACAGTGAAATATTAGGTTGTTTATTTGAGATCTTTCTTCTTTTTTGATGTAGGCATTTATATATTTGTGTACTCTGATGTTGGGTACATATATATTTACAAATATATCCTCTTGCTGAATTTACCCTTTTCTCATTATATAATAACTTTCTTTGTCTTATTTTACAGTTTGTTACTTTAGGTCTATTTTGTCTCATACAGCTATTCCTCCTATATTTTGATTTCCATCTGCATGGGATATCTTTTCCATCCTTTTACTTCAGTCTACATATGAGGTGAGTGTCTTGTAGGCAAAATATAGTTGGGTCTATTTTTTAAGCATTCAGCTACTCTGTCTTTTGATTCAAAAATTTAATCCATTTACATTCAAGGTATTTATTGATAAATAAGGATTTACTATTGCCATGTTGTTAATGGTTTTCTAGTCATCTTGTATATTCTTTCTTCCTTTTTCTCTTACTGTCCTCCTCTGTGATTCAGTAATTTTCTCTGTTGCTATGCTTTGATTCCTTACTTTTCATTTCTTGTATATCAACTATAAGTTTTTGGTTTATGGTTATCATAAGGCTTACCAAAAAATATATATTATCGTTACAATAGGTTAAAGCTGATAAAAACTTAATTCTGGTTGCAAGAAAACAGGAGGGACTGGGGATGCAGTTCAGTTACAGAGCACTTGCCTAATATACAGGAGGCATGAGTTCCTGGGTTTGATCCTCAGCATTGAAAAGAAAATCACTATACTCCTCTCCCCGCAATTTTGAATTTTCATTGTCATGACTTACATCTTTTTATATTGCATATTCTTTAACAGCTATAGCTATGATAATAGTTTTGTCTTCTAATCTTCAAACTAAAGATATAAGTGATTCATACACCACAATTACAGTGCTAGAGTATTTTGAATTTAACTGTGTACTTACTTTTACCAGTGAGTTTTATGCTTTCATATGTTTTTGCAGTATTAATTAGCATCCTTTGCCTTCAGCTTGAAGAATTCCCTTTAGCTTTATTGTAAAATAGATCTGATGGCTATAAACTCCCTCAGCTTTTGTTTTTCTGGGAAAGTCTTTATCTCTCCTTCATTTCTGAAGGACACAGGTTTATATGATTTAAAAACATTCATTTGTTGTCTTGGGGGATTGAGGGAGGGCAAATAAGTACATACACACAACCCGTAATCTTTAAATGGACATTCTCTACCGTTAAAATTTTTCCTTCATATTTAACTTTAATTCTAAAGTTAATCAACAACATAACCCTCCCATAGAACATGCTTGTTAATTTACATATTATTTCTACCACTTCCAATTTATATGCTACTGTCATCTGTAATTTGACTCTAGCTTTTAATTTCCATAAATAAGATAGTATTGACTTACAGAAGATTAGTTAGATTACTGATTTCTTTGCCCAGGAGAACTTCTTTTCCATACCCTACTTCTGGAGGCCTTTTTCTTGCTGATTTTGAGAATAACAGTCACAAAGTGTGGCTTATGAACCTGTAGGGTCCCTAAGACCCTTTCAGGGGTCCATAAAATCAAAGCTACTGTCAGAATAATACCAAGATGCTACTTATCTTTTCACTGCACTGACACATACATTGATGGTACAAAGCAATGGTGACTAAAAATTCTGGTACCTTAGTACAAAATAAGACAGTGATACCAAACAATCCTAGTAACTACTGTGTTCTTCATTGCTGCACACTAAACTTCACAGTAAATTTCTAAGATGCCAGTTTCACTTCACAAGGTGCTTGGTGAAACAGAAAAAAAATATTAATTTTATTAAATCTTGACCTTTGAGCAACGTCTTTTTAATATTCTCTATGATCAAATGGAAAATACAAAAAGCCCTTCTGCTAACTACCAAAGTATGATGGTTATCTCAAGAAAAACACTTGTGTGATTGAGTTGCAAGCTGACGTAACTGGTTTTTTCACGAAACACCATCTTTACTTCAAAGAGTGAGTGACAGATGAACGAGGGCTATTCAGACTTGGATAATTGGCAGACATTTTCTCAAAATCACATGAAGTGAGCCTGTTACTTCAAGGAAAACAACCGGCAGAATTTGTTGGCGATGGTAAAATTCAAGTTTTCAAGTAAGCTTAGAATTTTGGAAAATTTGTATTTGCCACCATGAGCTCAACAGGTTCTTAAGACTTGGATTTTTCTAATGAGATCAGTGCTGGTGGTGTTAATGAATATAATTTGTGTGTCAATATCTAAATAACTCAGAGAGCCAGCAAGTTCAAAACAGAAAAACATAATTGTTGAAGCTTTAAAAATTAATGGATTGCTTGAACGATAGATTAAACAATTGAAGAGATGGATCAAAAGAAATCACCCATAATGCAGCACAAAAATACAGGAGGTAGAAAATAGGGAAGAGAATTTACCACCAACAGGCCTGAGGTTTCTGTTGTCGCTGTTGTTGTTGTTTGTCTGTTTGTTTGTTGCAGTACTGGTGGTTGAACCAGGGCTTTGGGCATACTAGTCAAGTTCTCTTCTACTGCGTTGCACCCCAAACCCCCTTAGTTAGCTAGTTATTTTAGACAGTGTCTCACTATATTGTGCATCCTTCCTACTTTCCATCCTACTGCCCCAGCCTCCTGAGTACCTCAAATTCAGGAAATGCATCATGGCACCCAACTCCTGTTTCTATTTTGAAAATCTATTTGGTTTCTTTCGTATCTTCATGCTTATTTTAGATAGTTCCTTATTGCTTTCTCATTTCTGAAAAAAACATTTCTTCAAACATTCGTACACTATCATTTAATATTCTACATCTGATAGTTCTAAAATCTGAAATCCCTAGGGCTCTAAATCCTTCATTTATTATTTCTACTGACCTTCATCATAGTGAGACAGACACATTTCCTCCTGTAATTTTTGTGACCTTTGACTGTAATTTTATACTTGATAGATCTGAACCTACAGGAATGCTGAGGAGCTGAGGTTGCCTTCCTCCAGAACAGGTCGCCCCTTGCTTCAGCTAAGGGCCAGAGGGCTCTGGACCTGGAGCTGCCTTATTCCCCTTCCAGGTTTCACTTGTTTGCCTTTCACTGAGGCCAAAGTTTAGTCTCCTGAGGACATTTGCTTCTGCTCATTCCATTTCCTTTTCAGATTGCAATGTGATCTTTTTGTTAACACCCTTATACATTTCCCTCACAATAAACCCAGCACCACATTTAAAATTGCAGTGTTACACAAATACATATCATAATATAATCAAAATACAACTTTATTTTTGCTTCCCACTGTTCCATTAGGCTTTATTTAGCATAGGTAGTGGTTCTTTGAGCCTGGATGAAAAGCAGTCTTGATTCAGAAACTAGAACATCCAATTCTGGATAGTAATTATAACTCTGGGCTTCACTTAGCAGGAAATCTCCTCCTCTCTCAACTTGGTTCTGCTTTAGGCTGAAAGCCTACAGTTGAGAAAGCGGGGATAGGTGGATTTATCCCTAATTCACTGCTATGTATTTCTCTTCTCCTTTTTCTTCCCTCTCCCCTGCTAATGTTTTGATGACCTTAGTATCAAATCATGACATGGCAAAGAGGAAAGAAACAAAACAGTCTTCTATGAGTGAATAACATCATGATCTGAGAGTAGTGAGCTCTTCAAAGGTTACTCTCACTAGATAACTTTCTCCTGCAATGTCTAGCCCGGGTGTGTGTGCATTTAGGACACATTGTACCATTTCTATTTGACAGAAATTGCCATATCAGAACCAATGACATGGAACATTGTCATGATGGAGGATGCAACTACTACTCATGGAAGAGGACTTCAGGAACTGCTTCAGAAAGTGGCAAGAATAATGGACTAAATATGTTCAAAGGCAGGGGAGGTATTTTGAGAAGCATTGATGACAATGTATTTTTACTGCAATAATTTCTTTAAATTTGAACATTCACCATGTTTTTTACCACACCATATATAGCCTGTGGGATCATTTATGATTGCTCATTGAGTCTTTGTACACCAGTGGTACATAACCAGGCTTAACCTTCTGGGATCTTCTCACTTTTCCAAATGGCAGGCTCTAAGAGATGGCTGGCTCTTTGTTTCTCCTAAGGCCCCACAAGTAGTTCCTTTGAAGTCTTGAGACAGGCTTTTGAACACACACACTTACACACACATTGTTGTTATTGTTAGGTGCTGTTGAGTCAGTATCCAACTCATTGCGACCCTCATAGGGTTTTCAATGGCTGTTTCAGGATTGCCTTGGGAGTGGGTTGCCAGATCCTTCTCCCATTTTTGCGGTGTTGGGAATTGAACTCAGAACCTCAGAGACTGCAGCACAGCGCTCTACCAACTGAGCTAAATCCCAGCCACTACACACATATACACATGCACAAAACCCCCGGGTCAACCCCTCCCCGTGTTTACCAAGAGAGTTGTTAGCTCTTTTCTTGCTTTCTGTAGTTCCAATATCAGAACCAAACCCCATCCCACACACACCAGATCTCTCTAGGTGCCATGGAAGTCCACAATAGACTTTAGATAAGGAAAGATTTCCCTGAATGAGGAAAAGAAGTAGGACTTATAGCACTATCTTCTCCAAAGATTCTCCCCACTGAATACTTTTCTTCTTCCCCTGCACTGACCCTTTTCCATACTATTAATATGCTAGGTCAAGGAGCTTGTATGCTCTGCAAGTGCTGGAACACTGAGCTGCGCCCTCAGCCCATTTTTTTACTTTTTGAGACAGGGTCTCGCTAAATTACGCAGACTGCCTCTGGTCTTGAACTTGCGATCCTCCTGCCTCCGCCTCCTGAGCTGCTGGGATTATAGGCATGTGCCACTGCACCCAGCTGGTTCTCAGAATCTTCACACTCGCTGGTATCTATCACCTTGGTGTTTCAGTTGAAGTTCAGGAACAGCATATCAGCCCAACATCCTGTTACTCATCATAAGTATGGTTTACCCAAGCTGGAGCTGTAGATTTAATTTACCATGCGGGAGGAAGCAGAAGCCTGTTCCAGTAAATTTAAGGTGAATTAATTCATTCAAATTTCATAAACATCAGATAAAATTGCTAAAACTAAGGCTGAAGTTTTTAGTCCTAAGTTGGGCTGTGAAGAACAGTGTAGATACACCTATCAATCAATGTCATTTCTGCAAATAATTGTCAAGTACACTGTATAGTGGGGGCCTGGTTTCTTCATTATGCATTGTGCTTCATGTACCATGTTACATGAATATGTCCAAGCCCACTTTTACCTCATTTGGATGCACATGAGGCTGTTTATACCTCCAGATACACATTGTATAATTATTTTCCACTCTACCAAATGAATAACTTAATTAGCACCTTAATTTGATTTTAAAGCCTGAAAAATATAAGTAATAGTACATTGTTTTTAGAAAAAAAATATTTTAAATAATCACACTTTGTGTCTGATTCTTAAATATGCAAACTGCACAGTTTTTATGCAAAAATTGAATAAAGCAACAGCTCCTGAAAACTATTTTGGGCAATTAGAAGGAATTCTCTTGTTTACATTAGAGGAGAAATAGTACAAAGTAACTGAACACATGCCAGAATAATTAGCAGCTTTTGGCTCATTTAAATTATGTGCACATTGCCATTTTAATGCATTTTTTAAACAAGCATTTGCAATCCTATTTTATCCTTGGAAGAAAATTAATAGCTTTCTACTAGGTATGACTAGTGAAACCAGATTTTTTTTTCCTGTTTTCTTGGAAAATATAAATTTTCCCCACTTTGTAGACCTATTTTTAATAATAATTAAAAACACAAAATAATCTTTTGGATTTATACAATATGCGTGCATGAAAACAGGGAGCATTCTTTTATATAAGATAGTGCCTCTGTAAGAATATCATGCTGTTTTCTTTATGCTTGCTATATAACATGCTGATGTTAAGGATCATCTAATATTAGTAATAAGAGGATTAAGACTGTGATTTTCTTTCTTCAGGAAAATACCCAAATGACTCCCACAAAATAAATTCAGAGCATGAATTTACATATTTTCTTGTAAACTTGAGGTCCCTGATGATTAGTCACAAAGTACTGATTAGCAAGAAATATATGTATAAGCATGTTCTACATGCTAGGATATAAAAAACAGGAAGCAAAGATAGTCATTCCTCTTTTTGAAGATATAAATGCAGAAAATTTGGTCTTGAAGAGAGCAGACTCTTTGATCTGAAAGCTATAATTGAAACCAATGAAAACTCTCCATTAAAATGTAACAACATTCAGAGCTTAGCTAAGTCTTATGATATGTTTCCTTCAGAATATGTGAAAAATGTCAACACAACCTTCCATTGTTACTTTGTTCCCAATCCATGCAGGCCCCAACTAGATGCCATGTGAGGATGCAAAAGTACCTACAACAGAGTGTAGGGGCTTCTAGTCTATTGAGATGACGGATGCATAGGTAAACCTCAAGTCAAGGGAAGAATCAGAAAAACCCTGAAGGAGAGTAAGACAAAGTGCTGAGGAAATTCACAGAAAAGAGCTCTTCCTTTTGCAAGGAGGGACCTGGGGAAGGCATTTACCACTCTCAAAGAGTCAAATAATGCCGCAGAAGTGAGTGAACTCAAAAAAGCTTTCAGGCTGTTATAAATATCAGTCACACTCAATCATTGTGCAGGGACACAATCCCATTTTGTTCACAGAACCTCAGTTTGCATAAACTGTACAAAAATAAAAGAATCAGGGCATGTCTATCTTGGAAATGTCTAATAGCAAAAGATAGTGAAGCAACTTCAGAAGAAAAAGATTGGGCTACCTAAAAAGATAAAAGCAGAGACCTTGGTTGAATAGTTAGCCTCACACATGATATTTTGTGCTGGGCTCTTTAGCTCTAGACTCAAGCCTTCAATGGGATATTAGGTTGGGTGGCCAGGTTCTGCCAGATCAGGACATCAAGGATAAGGACTCTATCATGTGATAGAGGAGACTGCCTACCCCATGCATGTCTGTGCACTCTCTGACACTGAGAATAAGGAACAACTAGCAAGTACGTTGAGACCAAATGAAACAGGGTCACTATATTGTCAGCTCAGACTGAGTTTTCTGCCTTCCATTAGCACATTCATTTTCCTTTTTGCTTTGAAAGAAAAATGACTAATCATAACAGTACTGTATTTTTGGAGGCTTATTCTCTTCATTACAAGAGGTTGCATATGGTCAGGAACCAATGGTATTGAAGGACAAAGTGGAAGCTGCTTTGAAGGAATTGGCAAAACACAAGTCTCCACAAATTGACGGAATACCAATAGAGATGTTTCAACAAACAGATGCAGCACTAGAGGTGATAACTTGTTCATGACAAGAGATTTGGAAAACATCTACCTGGCCAACTGACTGGCAGAGATCCCTATTTGTGCCTATTCCCAAAAAAGGGGACCCAATAAACTGTTGAAATTATTGAACAATATCATTAATATCACATGCAAGCAAAATTTTGCTAGAGATCATTCAAAAACGACTGTAGCAGTATATAGACAGGGAACTGCCAGAAAAATCAAGTCAGATTCATAAGAAGGCATGGAACCAGACACATCATTGCTGATGTCAGATGGATATTAGCTGAAAGAAGAGAATATCAGAAAGATGTCTGTCTATGTTTTATTGACTATACAAAGGCATTTGACTAGGTGGATCATAACAAATTATGGATACCATTGTGAAGAATGGAAATACCAGAGCACTCAGGAGAAATCTGTACATGGAGGAAGTGGCAGTTGTTTGAACAGAACAAGAAAATATTGCCTGGTTTAAAGTCAGAGAAGGTGTGTGTCAGGGATGTATCCTTTTACCATATTTCTTCAATCATTATGCAGAGCAAGTAATCCGAGAAGTTGGGCTTTATGAAGAAGAACATGGCATCATGATTGGAGGAAGGCTCATTAACAACTTGCATTATGCAGATGGCATAATTCTGCTTGCTGAAAGTGAAGAGATTTAGAAACATTTACTGATGAAAATGAAGGAACACAGTCTTCAGTAGTGATTGTCCTTCAACATCAAGAAAACAAAAATCCTTACAACTGGGTCAGTAACTTCATGATAAATGAAGAAAAGATTGAGGTTGTAGAAGATTTTGTTTTAGTTGGTTCTACAACCAACATCCATGGAAGCAGCAGTCAAGAAATCAAAAGATGCATTACATTTGAAAAGCTGTTGCAAAAAAACTTCGTTAAAGTGCTAAAAAGTAAAGATTGAAAATGAAGGTGCATGTGACTCATGTCATGGTATTTTCAGTCACATCATATGGTTGTGAAAGTTGGACATTGAACAAAGGAGATGAAAAAGAATTGATGTTTTTAAATTATGGTTCTGGAGACAAATATTGAATATGCCATGGACTGCCAAAAGAATAAACTATTCTGTCTTAGAAGTGCAAGCAGAGTGCTCCTTGGAAGCAAGGATGGCAAGACTGTGTCTTACATATTTTGGACATGTTGTCAGGAGGGACCAATCCCTGGAGAAGGACATTCTGTTTGGGAGAGTGGCAGGTCAATGAAAAAAAAGGAAGACCCTCAACTAGATGGATTGACACAGTGTCTTCCACAACGGGCTTAAACATAAAAAAGGTCATGTGCCTGGCACAGTTTTGGGGAATGCTTCATTCTATTGTACATAGCGTTGCTATGAGTTGGACCCGACTCAATGGCATAGGGTCGATATGAGTTGGACCTGACTCAATGACACCTAACAGCAACAATAATAACATTCTCTTCATTAGATGATTAATAATCAAAACACAATTGTGGAGACCAAGATTCTTGAAATTATGCATTCATCATATGTATGCAGTAATAATAATCAGATTATTTGATCATATCCTTGAAAACAAAATAATATATGAAATATTCTCTTTAAAACTAATAATTTTGCAAAAGTGTAAAGATCTGAATACAGATAGATAGATAGATAGATAGATATTTTTTAATAGTCCTTGTAGCACATGCACCTATTAGTTTGTGAGCTGATTTTATTCAACATGTAAAAATTAGCCTGGCCAGGTAGCTCATGCCTGTAATCTCAGAGACTCAGGAGGTGGAGGCAGGAGGATGGCCAAATTCAAGGCCAGAGGCAGCCTGTGTAACTTAGTGAAATGCTGTTTCAAGATAAAAAATAAAAAGTGGGCTGGGGGTGCAGCTCAGTGGTAGATTGCTTGCAAAGCATGTGTGAGACTCGGGGTTCAACCCCAGGTATCACAAAAAAATTAACTTGTGAAAATCAACATATATAAGTAGATATACAAAAATGCACAATTAAACTTAGCAAAGAAGGGACAATATAAAGTGTAGAAAGAGGGAGGGAGGGGACTAGCAAAGGGAAGTGAAGATTGTGGAAGGTGGAATGGGGAGGAGAAACAATACACAGGAATAAAGGGGAACAGGATAATCTCAATGCAAATGATGCTACTTTATGAGTATATGGGAAAAATAGGGAACTATAACTCCATTATACATACGAGTTTTACTACATATTAATCAAAAGGTTCCATAAACTTTGTGAGTTGATGAAAGTGTAACCAAAAGTGATGTTATAGTTGTACAACAGAAAAAGCCAATGTTGTATTACTCTGCACCCCACCTACATTTACCAATAAAGGGGGGAAAAAAGAAAAGAAAATTAATCAGCATTCTACCTTTAATCCACGTATATAATTTCATTGATTTCAATGGAATCTCTCTTCAAGGTCCAACAGTATAATCACTCCATAATTATCTTTACCAATCCAGTTACTATTTTTACTACAAAAGCCATTTCATTTTCCCTACTGACTTTTTGAAACTTGCAGTGCATACATTATATTCCATTTGCTTCGTTCCTTTCATATGCAGATATGAAATCCACTGTGAAATTTGTAATACTAGATAACCAGAACAAGGATTTATCTGAATTGATGACAGTGAATACTCCTGAATATTTTATAGGAAGATACAAATTTATGCTTACTTCTTTACTATATAACCCAGGGTGGAGCCAAAGACATCTGATTCTCCCCCCAGCCCGACCTATCGATACTGTTTAGCATTAATACTGATATTGATTAATGTATGTAAATCTTATGTTCTTGTCCCATCCTTCAAGATGATAGTTTTAAGCTTTTATAAGTTTTTTCTAATCTCTCTACCACTTACCTCAACAGTACCCTCTAGCCATAGTGCAACAATGTGATATGGAACTTAATTAGATGCTTACCCACTGAAAAGAATACTTCCAAAACCAAAAGAATAGGTAATGAAAATGCCACAAAAATCAAACCAGTTCACAGAGCTCTTTTCAAATAAGGCATCAATTACAATTACTCAAGGCCACAGCAAAACAAATAGAGTAAGATGTCATAGATTAAGGAGGTCATAGAATCTTTTTTCATTATTTTTCTTCAGAAAAGAACTGTGAAGCTGGGTACTTCTTCACATGAAAAAGAGCCTAGGACTACAGCCAAGGAATCAGAAATGTTTTCAGTTTCTTTTTGCTATTAAAATCTGCCATAGGCAGAGTAGATGTATTATTTGGCTCCAAGTAACAGTCTTGGTAGATAGGTGAGACCATGTATACAATCTTCAAAAGTTAAAGGAACTCTGCTTAAAATGAATTTTTTTATTAAAAGCACCTGTTCCTTTTACAAACACTAACTCAAAATGGATTATGGAATTCAATGTACACAAAAAAACTATAAAACACTCAGACACAAAACAAAAAGGTAGAAGAAAAACTTTGTGCCTAGGGCTAGGCAAAAAGTTCTCAGACTTGACGTGAAAAGCTGGGTTTAAGCATGGATGATGGGAAACAAGCTGCCTCTACAAGTGAGAGGAGGTAAGAAGTAGATTCTCCCCCAGAGCCTCCAGAAAAATCCGCCCTTCCAACCCAACTTCTCACCCCCAAAACTATAAAAGAATAAAATTCATGTTGTTTTAAGCCATTAACTTTGCAGTTCCAATAGAAAATGAGTGCAGGCAGTTTCTTATAAAACCAAAGTACAATTCCTATATAACAGAGTAATTGTACACTTGGGCATTTATCCCAGAGAAATAAAAAATTTATGTTCACACTAAAACCTGCACACAAGGTTAACAGCCTTATTTATAATAATCAAAAACTGGAAAGCTGCCAGTGGTGCACTCCTATAATCCCAGCACTAGGAAGGCTTAGGCAGAAGGACCAACATGAGTTCAAGGCCAGCCTGGGCTACATAGCAAGGTCTAGGCCAGTAGACCAGTATGGGCTACACAGTGAGAAACTGTCTCAAAAAAAAAAAAAAAAAGGAAACAGTTCACATGTCCTATAACAGGTGGATTAAACAAATAGTACATACATAAAACAGACTACTACTCAGCAATAAAAAGGAATGAACTATTGACATATGCAACGATTTTAATGAATCTCAGGGAAATTATGCTGGGTAGAAAAAGACAATCCTAAATGATTACAAATTGTATAATTATATTTGTCTTTTTATTGTGGTAGGGGTAGCTGAACCCAGGGCTTCACGCATACTTTGCAAGCACTGTACTGCTATGTATACCCCAGCGCCTCTTTTATTTTTTTATCTCGAGACAAGGTCTCACTAAATTACGAAGGCTGCCTCTGGCCTCAAACTTGAAGTCTTCCTGCCTCAGCCTCTTGAGTCACTGGGATTACAGTTGTGCAGCACTGCACCCAGATATTTGTTATTCTTGACATTTAAAAATCATAGAAATGGAAAATAGATTGTGGACAAAAAGTGTACCAGGAGAGGGGTCGGTGGATGTTAACTATAAAAGAGCAATGCAAAGGAATTGTTCAGGGTATTGACTGTAAAACTGACAAAAATTGCATAGAACAAAATACACATGAGTGCATGAGCACACACGCACAAATACAAATATAACTAAAGAAATCTGAAAACAAAAGGAAGATTACATCAATATCAGTATAATGATCATGATATTGTACTATAGCTGGGATTTAGCTAAGTTGGTAGAGCACTGCTCTGCCGTCTCTGAGGTCCCAGGTTCGATTTCCAGCACCACAGAAATAGGAGAATGACGTGACAGTCCACTCCCTAAGGCAATCCTGAAACAATCAGCCATTGAAAATCTTATGAGGATCGCTGTGAGTGGGACATGACTCAAGGGTACCTAACAACAACAACAACAACAACAACAATAACAACAATAACAACCACCTGGGGAAAACTGAGTGCCTATGATTTCTCTTTTGTTCCTTACAACTTCACATGAACCTACAATTATCTCAATAAAATTTCAACTAGAAAGGCATTTATTAAAGAAGAAAATACTATAATTTCTGATCATGGAGACAAACCCAGAGGACATTATACTAAGTGAAATAAGCCAGGCACAGAAATACATTTTAAGTGCAATTAAAATAGGGTGGGGAGGGGCAATTGGAGAGATACTGGTTAAGGGAGACAAAGTTTCAGTTAAACAGTAGGAATAAATTCAAGAGATCTATTGTACAACACAGTGACAATACTTAATAACAAGCTAATAATATAACAAGGTACTGTATACTTGAAAGACACTAAGAGAATAGATTTTAAGTGTTCTCACCACAAAAAATAAGTATGTGAGGCAATGCATGTGTTAAGTAGCTTAATTTAGCCATCTCACAATGTATACATATTTTAAAATATGATGCATATCATAAATATATAAAATGTTATCAATTAAAAATAGAAATAAATGCCTCTTAAAATAATCTAACAGCATACTATGCAACTGCTCTACTACTAAGATATACACCTAACCCCCACATACTAAAATAATATCTTTCATTTTGTTTTATTTTTATTTTTTTATTTTGGTGTGGGGAGACAGGGTCTCACTCTATACCCCAGTCTGTCCTTAAATTCACAATCCTCCTTCCTCAGCCTCCCAAGTGTTGGTATTACATGTATGTACCACTATGCTCTCCCACATGTCTGTGAACTTGTCATGCTGTAAGGGCTTGCATGTTGCTGTGATGCTGAAAGCTATGCCACTCATATTCCCAAATACCAGTAGGGCCACTCATGGTGGACAGGTTTCAGCTGAGCTTCCAGGCTAAGACAGACTAGGGAAAAAGATCCAGCAGCCCACTCCTGAAATAATTACCCATTGAAATAATTACCCATGGATAGCAGAAAAGCAGTGTCAGAAAATGAGCCCCCCAGTCTGGAAGGCATTCAAGAAATGACTGGGGGAAAGTTGCATCTTTGAAGTAGAGTCAACCTTAATAACAGGAATAGAGTAAAGCCCCCGGGACCTCCTTTTGCTGATGTGGCATTACTCAAAATGAGAAAAAACATAGTGACTGCAACAATGGGCCCAAACATAAAAAGATCATGTACATGGCAAGCATTGGGCAGTGTTTTGTTCTGTTGTGTATATTTGGTCACTATGAGTCAGATCCAACTTGACAGCACCTAACTAGTATGCTAAGTAATATCTGCCTTTTTAATAGGGATTTTATGTCCCTCAGAGAACTAAATACTATTTCTATTTTAATAAAACCACTTTTGTGTCTATTACAAGTATTTATGTATTGATATTATGTATAATTTTTAGTAATAGAGGAAAACTATTCCTAAGTCAGACATGATTTTATACTCTAAATATTTGCTTTTATTTTTGCCACTTATATAATTCTGAATCCCCTACCCTGCTAAATCCTTGAAACTCCACTATTTCTAGGGGAATGGTGGTTAAGGCTTCTTGCTCTCCAGATGATTTTGTAGCCAAGCTTCTTTGTTGATTGATTGAATGAATGAATGAATGAATGATTGCAATGCCTGGGGGTTAAACCCAGGACCTTGAACAGGCTTTGCAAGCTCTCTACCACTAAGCCACACTTGCAGCCTACTTTTTACTTTTTATTCAAGACAGAGTCCTGCCAAGTTACACAGGCTGCCTCTAGCCTCGAACCAGTGATCTTCCTGCCTTTGCCTCCCAAATTGCTGGGATTACAGGTATACACCCCCACCTAGACCAAGTTTCAGAAGAAGGTAGGGAACTAGAGACATCATTGTTTATGTCAGATGGATCTTAGCTGAAAGCAGAGAATATCAGAAAAATGTCTATGTTTTATCAACCATGCAAAGGCATTTGACTGTGTGGATCATAACAAATTATGGATAACCCTGCAAAGAATGGCAATACCAGAGTACCTAATTGTACTCATGAGGAATATGTACATGGATCAGGAGGCAGTCACTAGAACAGAACAAGGAAACACTGCTTGGTTTAAAATCGAGAAAGGTGTGTCAGGGTTGTATCATTTCACCGTATCTCTTCAATTTCTATGTTGAATAAATAATCTGAGAAGCTGGAGTTTATGAAGAGCATAGCATCAAGATTAGAGGAAGACTCATTAACAACCGGCATTATGCAGATGACACAACTGTGCTTGCTGAACGTGAAGAAGACTTGAAACAACTTGTTGTTGTTGTTGTTAGGTGCTGTCAAGTTGGGTCCAACTCATAGCGACCCTACGTATGGCAGAGCAAAACACTCCCTTGTTCTGTGCCAGGCACACTATCTTATTTATGTTTAAGCCCATTGTTGGCAGACATTGTGTCAATCCATCTGGTGGAGGGTTTTCCTTTTTTTTTTTTTTGCTGAACTGCCACTCTCCCAAACATGCCTTTCTCCAGGGATTGGTCTCTCCTGACTATATGTCCAAAATATATAAGACACAGGCTAGCCATCCTGCTTCCAAGGAACATTCTGGCTGTACTTCTTCTAGGACAGATCTGTTTGTTCCTTTGGCAGTACATGATATATTCAATAATCATCTGCAGCATAATTCAAAAGCATCAATTCTTCTCCTGTCTCCCTTGTTCAATGTACAGCTTTCACAACCATATGATGTGACTGAAAATACCATGGCATGAGTCAGGCACACCTTCATCTTCAATGTGACATCTTTACTTTTCAATACTTTAAAGAGATCTTTTGCCACAGCTTTTCCCACAGCAATGCATCTTTTGATTTCTTGACTGCTGCTTCCACAGGTGTTGACTGTAGAGTCAACTAAAGCCAAATCATGGACAACCTCAAATCTTTTCTCCATTTATTGTGAAGTTGCGTACTGACCCAGTTGTAAGGATTTTTGTTTTGTTGATGTTTAGTCGCAATCCATACTGAAGGATGTTCCTCATCAGTAAATGTTTTAAGTCTTCTTCACTTTCAGCAAGGAGAGTTGTGTCATCTGCATAATGCAGGTTGTTAATGAGTCTTCCTCCGATCTTAATGCCATCTTCTTCCTCATAAAGTCCAGCTTCTCTGATTATTTGCTCAGCATAGAAACTGAAGAGATATGGTAAAAGGATACAGCCCTAATGCACACCTTTCTGAACTTTGAACCAGTAGCAGATCATATTTTTTTTGTCTCCCTAGTAACTTGCTGTTGAAACTTAGAAGAGATAATTTAGGTTTGCAATGATAGAAAAGACAAAGAGTGGAATTTTTTATGCTGTGGTAAAAAGAAATGTGTACCATAAAATTTACTATCCTAGCCATTTTAAGTGCTCAGCTTAGTAGAAATTTATTGGATGTTGCTACATTTGTTTTTTACAATTCTGTGCCATTTTTATTTTAGACAACATATTAGGGATAGACACTATCAGCTTGCCAGTTCTTAGAGTCTAAACCTCTTAATCCAACCTAGGTTTTTCCCTAAAATATCTTCCATGACTCAGTTCATCCAACTACCATTACCTAGGTTCCTGCCCTGCACTACCATTTATATGACCTTTTAAACAAGAGCCTCTGCTTCTGGCCTCTACTCCTAAAATCAGACTCTGCTGGCTGCATTATCTTTCCAGAAGTCAGATCTGTTGACATCATGCCCCTGCTGAAAAGATTCCTATGATTTCCCATCACCTACCCAGCCAAAAAGAGATTTCTTAGCATAAATTTCAAGGTTATGTGAGATTTGAACCCAAACTACTTTTGGAGCCTCATCTGCTACTGTGCCCATCCATGCACCTTGCCAGGCTAGAAAGCCTGTCTTCTACCACACAGTCACGTACACAACAGTCCATGCTTATTCATGGTGTTTCCTCTAGCTGGAATTCTTGACACACACACACACACACACACACACACACACACACACACACACACACACACACCATTTTCAAATGAAACAATGCTTTTCATATTAGATCCATAGAAAGTTTGCATGTTGAATTCATTGACTGTGGTGGTTGGGTGGCCAGGAATGATAACCATCAACCCCAACCCATACCTGGCCATGACACTGGCAAACACAAGAGCAAAACATTGTCAGCTTTCCCGAATCTACCTCCTAGCTGCATGATGTACAAGTCTTGATTATCTTACTCTCACTTACTAGAGCAAGCCCATCTCTGGGCTGGCCAGTGTTCAAAAGGGAATTAGGGCAATACCGATTACTTTGCCACTCACTGCTGGGATCCAGCCGAAGCTGTCTTTACCTTTTGTTTCCTGATTTTGGTTTTCTGTGTCATAATCAGATCTGAGAACTTCTTCCACAACTTCTGGTGAGCTGCTGGACTTTCTTGCACTATCTCAGTAAAACTACTTGTGCCAACTTTGCACTTTTGTAATATTAAGATCTAGCTTCAGTGTCTACTTCCCAGGCTTCTGGTTTCCATCTTAGGCTCAGCCATTGCCAGTGAGGACACAGAAGAACCAATGCCACATCCAGCAAAATACTCAGAACTCACTATTGTGTCCTTAGCACCCACCTCATGTGCTAATGGAATTGGCTTCCTTACACAGTAAGGCTGAATGCTCCTACTACATGAACCAGCTATAATCATGCACAAATCCAACTCCTAAAGAAGACTATATTGTTTCTGTATTTTAATTAGGTAATCTCAGTCCTGGGAATCAGAATTGTTGTCTCCAGTACCAAAAATCCTTTTAGACAGAATGTTACTCAAAAGAATCCTGGGTCATACCTAAGAAGCCAGAAAACAAGGAAGATCAAATCCCCAAATAGATTTGGGAACATGGGCTAGCTAGGCAGGTGCAGCTTCTCAGAAATGTAGCTTTTCCTCCCTTGAACTTGATCACTGTTTATTCTCTATCCTTATCTATCCTTTCACCAGTTTCTTACACTGACAGCAACTCTTTGGGGTCCTCAGGAACAAAGCCAAAGAGAAACTAAATGGAGCCAAAAATATTTAGATCTGCAAGCTCATCCTCAGTCAATTAAAAGTTTAATATCCAAGTCACCACTTTGGGTTATGGTTTAAAAAACATAAGCCTTATGAAATGGGTAGTTGTGCCTCTAACAACATGTCCTCTGGGTCACAGTACCAGGCTCTCTGAAGAACACAAAGCAATCAACTGCTTACCTCACTCTTAGTCCTCTCAAAGCTGCCCAAACGACACAAAACTGGACCCAAGCCTCTTTAATTGCTGGGCATGAGGTGAGGACAGAGCACACCATACAGCTACTGCATCTCTTAAATCAGCATAAATTTTCAAAGGCTACAATGAAGCCTAATAGAATAAATATGGCACTAAGAGCCAGTGACTATGTCAAAAAAATCTTTGCTAATATTTAGCTAATTTATTCTTTACCACTAACTATATCATCCCTCTCCACTCTAGTCCACTCCAAGGCATTCATTATGAGACACAGTTTCACCCAAGTGCCAACATTTTGCAATGTATTGCAAAAAAATCCATTGAAATGACATCACTCTCCTCTCTCACGATCAGATGAAATTTCCAGGGTGTAAGAAGCTATTTTCTATACGCAAAAAAGCTTTCATTATCATGCACTTGTGTTGACACTTTTTTAAGGGGAAAAGGCAGCTGAGAAAATTCATACACTAAATCGAAACATAAAGTGTGGCATGAAAGGAGACTCCCAACCCTGCCGTATACTGTATCACAACACTGACATCTGTTGGCAATGTGTACTGAATCCTCATTGTCTGGTACAGTCCTTCCTTTCTTAGTTGCTGAAGAACAGCTCCTTCTAAATCACATCTCCTACTATTTAAAATACATCATATGCATCATCCTTAATGGGTCTCAAGTTCATGTTCAGAGTTTCTCATGTTAGCCTTTAAACTCTCTTATGAAATGAGATTTTATGCCATTTTAAGCCCTTTCTAAACTAAAATCAAACACCTCTTTATGCAATAGCCCCATTAATCCAGGCACAAATGAGGACTATCATTTTGCTGATAAATTTTTGAAATGTAAATGACAAGGAAGATTATATGAACATATTTACGGACACATCACCTGCCACTGGGTGAATGCTTCCTGCCATTCACACTGCTAACTACTCTCTCCTCCTGGACTTGCCTTTAATCCTCCTTTCTTGACCCCAACTGCCACTGAATGTTCTTCTCTTCTCTGTGATCTTATGCTCTTCTTTTTCCTCTGCCCATTAATGTGGGGATCCATAAAGACTCCCTATTCAGCTCTCCAAACCTGTTCTTCTAGCATTCAGTATCTAAGTATATAGTTTAATTCCCCACTTAAGACTCATAAACCTTCCCACTGAAGATCAAAACCATCAGGCTTGACCTTCCCTCATCTCTCCTACTCAAGATCTCTTAATGTTTAAAGATTGAAAATAAGAAGAATTCTTTTCAGAGTTAACTAGTCATCCTCACTTGGATATTCCCCAGGTACTTGAAAGTCTAGCTATTCCAAATCAAATTTCTGTTCTTCCCTGTCTCCTGCACACCAGCCTCCCTCCCTTCTTCCTTATTTCTGTAAATGAAAAGACAGTCACTTTTTTATCCAAGCTAGAAACCTGGGGGACTGGGATTTAGCTCAGTTGGTAGAGCACCTCTCTGCAGTCTCTGAAGTCCCGAGTTCGATCCCCAGCACCGCAAAAAAATGGGAGAAGGGCCTGGCAATCCACTCCCAAGGCAATCCCGAAACAATCAGCCATTGAAATCCCTATGAGCGTTGCTATGAATCGGATACTGACTCGAAGGCACCTAACAACAAACAACAAAGAAACCTGGGAGCCATCTACAACTCCTATATGTCCCTCAGATATTGTACCTGATCAGTCACAGCAGCTCAATTTGTGTGCTATTTTGACTATTTCATTCCCACCTCACCAACTTGACAGTAGCAGAGTGTGCTCTCCAGTTGCCAGAATTTTGTGTTCCTCTACCGTACTGTGGAATTGTCACATGGAAACAGCTGTCCTTCCAGGAACTGTTATTTTCCAAGTCCTTAGTATCTGGAGTGGAGAAGAGGGCGTTTGAGTAGCTCTTGCCCACGGAATGTCAGCCAATGTTCCTCGTGCTGATTAGTATTAAGAACCAGGTGAGCGTCCACCCACCAGGTGAATGGAGAGGACACCTAGGTCTTATAGGACCATGGGGCCATGGGGTAGAAGGAGCGTGGGTCTGTGAATGAGCACTTGGAAGGCTGTCAGAATGACTTATACTAAATTGAGACACAGCATGAAACTTTCAACATGTCAAGCCACTGAGAATTCTGGGCTTACCTGTTACAGCACTTAAAATACTCTCTGACACTTCCTAGTTCAGGCCACCATCACTTTTCCCCCAGATTATTGCAGGTGGCTCCCAAATGATTTCTGTGCCTGTTGTCTGTGTCCCCCTTCTACTTGTTAACTCCACAAATATAGAGGCTGGTTCTGCTTTGTTCACAGTGCACCCCATTACATAACCCACTGCCTACTCTGCAATAAAAATAGGATCTTTTGTTCCCAATCACTCCCTACCTCCTGCCCTCCACTGTTGATCTTTATCACCTAATGTCCCTTTCATATTCCTCAACCCCCAATACACACACTCACACTTATGGAGGGTTTCCCAGAGCCCTCCTTCCCATCCTCGCTGATGATTCCCCCATATCCTACCCCTTCCATGCCTTCCTACCAAGGTCCTCCCCTCTTTCAGGATACCTATAGCATACTTTGCAGGACTTTTTCCACAACTTCATCTAGGACTGATTATTCAACACTTAGTGATCCTGTTACCTTAGGTACCTTGTCCAAGGTTCCTATTTATTTTTACATTTGTGATAAACCCTGTGTGTCTTGCATATAGTCTTTCCCATCTCCTCACTCCATTCATACTTACTGAAGGAAGAATCATGGATCACTCTTTTATAGGGCTCTTCTAAAAATGCTTGGTAAATCCCACCCACTGAATTTGCTTTGTGTAATAGTCTACCTAACATCTTCTGGGCTGCCTCTGGATCCAATATTTGTTTTTTCAGTATATTCCAATTTGAGGTATCTTAGTGAAAATTATATATAAGCCTAAAATTAAATACAATATTTACAAAGAAAGGTATCTTTGTATAACTCCTCTGTGCCTACAAAGTCTTCCACAAAAAGGAAATAGATTGTTAGAGCTTGAAATAGGCAATTAAGTCTAACATATAATTAATATTAATAACAATTAATAATGATGATTTAAGTCTATTAAATCAGTGCCTAGCACATAGTAAATGTTCTGTAAACATCTCATTTAATTATAACAACAACTCTATAAAGTGGTCACCTTGCCATTCTGAATTTTATCAGCTTCTTCCTTGAAAAAAGAGCCCACCACCAAGGAAGGGGGCTATACTTGAGAAGTCTGAAAGGCTCACTGTCAAGGGCTTCCAAAGACAAGAGGTTTGGTGAGTGAGCCAGAATGCAGCTGAAAAGGAGGCTCTGCAGGATCAGCCTTAGAGAAGACTCTTCTATCTACATAAGGGAACTTGCAAGGAAATCCTAGTCTTGATACAATTATACCACCACCAGTCTTGATACCACCATTATCAGCCCTGTTGCCCACCCACTCCACATGCTCAACCCATCACACAGTCTATACATCCGTGTCTGACATTTGGTCCACCTGTTTGCCATGGGTTAGCTTAACCACAAAGAGGTTGTGCAGCCAACATCCCCGCGATGCTGACACACGGGCCAGCCCAGGACCAAAACCTCTTGAAAACATTCAAGTTAGCCCCTGACAAAGAGATGTGACCAAGCTCTCTAGTCAAATTGTCAAAGCTTTCAGATGTGCCTTATCCTGCTTTTGAAAAATTATTTTTCATTTATGTGCTGTACATTATTACTTTGTGTGCAGGCATCATCCATATTTTGCTGAACAAAAATAATTGATTACTCATGAGTGACAGAGTAATTGGCTCTACCCTGGTTATTCAGCTATTTTTATGCATTATAATTACCAGCTTCAGTACACCAGATAGAATTTAATGTTCTTGAAAATGAACATTATCGAAGGACATGATACAAAAGAATGTAATGTCTTTAAATTAAAAACTTGGTTGTTCTGTCTGACCATATGATGCCCTCTGTTGTGTTATGATGCAGCAAGAAGCCCCACCCACCCAGATCCAGGCAGACGACAGGGCCATGCCCTTGGACTTGCCAGCCTGCAAAGTGCCTAAGCTCATTATAGCCCACAACCTGGAAGTGGGCACCAGGAAATGGAGAAAGCTCCAGGAGAATACCTCTACCTCTGGCTCAAAGAACAGTAAAGGGAACTCATAGCACTCAGAGGGAGTGGGAAAATCCACAACATTTCCCCTTCTTTTCTCTATTTTTTTGTGTCCTAGCCACCAAGCTCTCTCCTACTGGCATCAGCAAAGACATCAAGGAGAGCTCTGAGAGGCTAAAATTCTAAGCACACCTGGACTTGAAAATTGAATTTATAGGAAACACCACTACCCAGACCCCAGCCTGGCTGCTAGTTGGCTACTGCCAGGAACTGATCTAATAGACATTAAATCATCATTATTGTTATTAATGTTAATTATGCCTACAGCCATATCACTGTGGCATCCAATCCCATCAGATCTCGCAAACTAAGCAAGGTTGGACCTGGTTAATACTTGGATGGGAAACCATCTGGGAACACCAGGTGCTGCAGGCTTGGGGGAGGACCCAACAACCCACTCCCAAAAAACAATCAGCCATTGAAAACCCTATGAATAGCAGAGAATCATGACAATTCTCTTTTACCTGTTGTACGTAGGGTTGCTATGAGTTGGACACCAACTCAACAGCACCTAACAACAACAATGTTAATTATATAGAAACATTACAAAAGCTTTGTAAAGTGAACTGACATTGGAACCACAACCCCTAGAAGGCTGAACTAAAGTTGTAGCCTCAACCCAATGTGATCAATTGCCTGCTAAAACAAAAAGCATTCTCCATATGACAGAAACAAGATACACATCTGCAAACCATATATTAAAATTTCCAAGATATTTTCAAAGAACCAAGAAAATCTCAGTTTAGATAGGAAAAGAAAATCAAGACATCAATGCCAAAATGGCACACAGGTTGGTTGGAATTATCTGACCATGTCTAGGGTTGGTTGTTTTGGGTTTTTTTCTTTTTTCTTTCTTTCTTTTTTTTTTTTTTTTTTTTTTTTTTTTTTTTTTTTTTTTTTTTTTTTTTTTTTTTTTTTTTTTTTTTTTTTTTTTTTTTTTTTTTTTTTTTTTTTTTTTTTTTTTTTTTTTTTTTTTTTTTTTGAGACTGGATCTTGCTATGGAGCCCAGAGTGGACTTCGACTTCTGATCCTCCTCCCTCCACCTTTCAAGTGCTGGGATTACAGGAATGTGCCACAACCTCTGGCTTGACCATGACTTCAAAGCAGCTATTATGAATATGCATGAAGATTTATACTTCTGGAAAGATTGAGTTGGGGTATATTTCTCTGTTCCTTGTACCAAAAATAGCCAAACACCCTGGACATTACAAACTAACCATAAGTAGATTCCAAAAGGTAGAAGAGAAAAGAAAGAAACTTACTAGAGACCTTGGAACCCAATGACGTGAGTTCTCCAGATTTTCTTTTTGCCTTATATACATGACTGCATACCAAGGAATCCAGCAAGCTAGAAATGCCAATGGGCACAAACAACAACAGAAACCTAATCTCTCTGGACCAGAAAAGGGGCAGCCTAGTAAGACATAAAACATTATACAATAGCCACTTTCCTCTAGCCAAACACTGCAGAAAAAGCCTTCCGCCTCACCTGTACCCCAGTAGGAAAGGCCCAGCAGAACCCCGGCTTCTGCCTTCACCAGGCTCTAATTATGCTACCCAACATTTCTTCTCGGCAAGAGATGAGCAAGGGGTGGTGACATCACAGAAGGCCATGTGGGAGCAGGACTGTCATCCTCACCAGGCAGGAAGAGAGTCCTTGTTGGTGTGGGTATTGTGAACATGACTTTTAGCCCCTAGTCCCACAGTAAGGATGCCCTCTGTCCTTTCCCTGCCACTGGGTGTCTGAAGAGGCCTAGCAGAGTGTTAGCTCCTTCACAGCGAGCTCAACAGTAGTGGGCCATCACCTCATAGTGTGAATGGAAACCACAGGGGAAGCAGCAACGCCACCTAAACTCCCACCCTGTCGGGAATTATTCAACCCTCATCTTGCTCCCTGATTGGTAATCAAGGCTCTCCCCTTGATTACCCAAGGAGTGACATCTGGTTTCACTCTTTATTTGAATGTCACTCTTAAATTGGTTGCACCTCAAAAAACTAAAAACAGATCTACCATATGACCCAGCTATAACACTATTGGGAATTTACCCAAAGGGAGATGGGTCATCATACCACAGAGACACCTGCATCTCCATGTTCAATGCAGCACTTTTCACAATAGCAAGAATATGGAATCAACCAAAGTGCCCTTCAACAGAAGAATGGATAAAAAAACTATGGTATATATACACAATGGAATACTACTCAGCAATCAAGAAAAATGAAATAAGGTCATTTGCAGCAAAATGGATGGAATTAGAGAAAATTATTTTGAGTGAACGAACACGAGCTCAGAAAGAGAAACAACACA